>APFE030523416.1:0-22251 GCA_000404065.3 Pinus taeda | reverse complement strand
CTCCATTATTTCCTCCTCCTCCTCTACCTCTACCTCTACCGAATCCGGTTGCTCCTTCTTCTGTCATGGTAGTTTCCCCGGAGACTTCAGAGTCCTCTGGTTCCTCTACTAAGGGTGAATGAGGAGGAATTTCTCCCTCTTCTTCCTCAGGTGATTCTACTTCTTCAATTACAATTTGTCTCCCTGTAGAAGGAAGGAAAGGATCTCTTCCTAATTCAGATTCGATGGATGGTGTGGGAGAGTCAACTACAGCCTCTTGAATTCCAGGAATCCTAGGGCTAGGAGTGTGAATTGGAGATGATGGACGTGTCTCTTTTCTATTCCTTGAAGTAGATGGAGTTGTAAAAATCGAACTCTTGGCTCTAGCTAAAAACCTTCCCCTAGAATCTCTTGCTCTATGCATGTCATTTTTTTTTTTTTCTTCAAGTCGGGCTAATAATTCTCTTTTTAATCTTCCAGGTCACTCTAGGTGCAAGAAGAGAGCATACTCAAGAAACTATTAAACCAATAACTTTCTCTTTTCTGATCCTCCAGATCACACTAAGTGCAAGAGGAGAGCATACTTTGACAGGTTATCAATTTTCCTTCCTTGAAATTTTCTTGTTTTTTTCTTTTTTCTTTTTAGAAATTGGCTACCTAATTTCACTTCCCTGGCAACGGCGTCAAAATGTTTGGTCAATTTAGTGTGATCTAAATTGCTATTTAAAATGTCAACCCGGGGTTCATAAACTGACGAAGTGAAGTGTACTATATGTACTAGATAACCATTTCCTTAGTCTTTTGTCGTTTTTGAGTTTTTTAGTTCGTTTTTGGATTTATTCCCTAATGTGTGATGGTGAGGATGAAAGTGAAGTATGGAGTGTAGACGGTGATGGCTTATACAGTGATTTTCTCAAACTTGAAAGTGCTCAAAAGAAAGCTTTGAAACAAATAAACTGAAATCAATTCTTAAGAGGAAATAAATGCATCAAACAGTGAACTAATGACAATGGCCCAGTATCCTTGCTGCTGAATGAAAAGAAAGTAAAAGCTAAAAGCAACTCAAACTTAAAGCCAAGCAACTAATTCACACTACTTAAACTCTTCAGATCCTTTACCCTTCAGCTCAATCTACCTTGTGGGAAGTAATCATGAACAAGTCAAGCAATATGATATCTAAATGACAAGAAATTAAATTGCATAAAAGAAACTAATCACACTACTTGAACTCTTCTGGCCCTTTACCCTCCAGCTCAATCTACCTTGTGGGAATTAATCATGAACAAGTCAAGCAATATGATATCTAAATGACAAGAAATTAAATTGCATAAAAGAAACTAATCACACTACTTGAACTCTTCTGACCCTTTACCCTCCAGCTCAATCTACCTTGTGGGAAGTAAGCATGAATAAGTTAAGCAATATGATATCTAAATGACAAGAAATTAAATTGCATAAAAGAAACTAATCACACTACTTGAACTCTTCTGGCCCTTTACCCTCCAGCTCAATCTACCTTGTGGGAAGTAACCATAAATAAGTTAAGCAATATGATATCTAAATCACACTACAGTTAGTAATATTCTGATTTCTTGCTAATAGATTCACTTGACTATAGAAAGAAACCATAAACTGGTGATCAGTATGATATCTAAATAAAAGAAAAATAAATAAGCAAATCACAACTTGGAAAGGACAATGCTGAAATTAAACTTCAGAAAATGAAAGTTAGCAGGAAGGACAAGATGATCTCATATGCCAAAAGTTATCAAAAAGATTAAAATTTGCCCGGGCTGCCTAAGAAAACCTGTAGAAAAGCACTGATCAGTTGACAGCTATAAGAAAACAAAGGTGAAAATATAAACAGCAGAAACATCGAACAGTATATTATGTACAAGCTAATGATAAAAGAACAAAAACATAATAAAACTAAATGGAAATGTTACAAGGCTTTAGCGTGCAGGGGCCCTCTACCACTTCAGCCAGTCAACGAATAGTCACACGAATGAACTCAGAAAAGTCTTCTCATGTATTAAAACAATAACATATATAAAAACAGTGGGGTGATAACTAGCAGTTCGAAATTCACATATACAACAGTTCAGAATTCACATCCCAAAAATCTTCTTTACAGCGTTCATCGACGCGTTATTTATAATGCCAAAATGATAAAGCTAATTAACAGACTCCTACACTATTAACTATGTTGCTAAAGACACGTAGATCCCTTCAGCCGAGATCTAGTGTAACTTTCATCGTGTCTATTAAATCTTCGGAGTGGTAGTTGTTGGATTCAGGTCTCGAGACTGATCTCCAGGTGTGTTGGTGCCTTAGTGAGCTGAGGGCTATGCCACGTAACATTCACGTGCTCAAAACAGTGATGTGCCACCGGTGAACTCTTTAGTTGGCCTTGTCTTTGACCTTCGTTGACCATGGCCTTCCATGGATGATTTGGCTGATTTGAAGGGACACGTTCCATGTATCTGTCACCTGGAGCTTTCCCATGTAGCTCGTTTCTTCATAGGACACCTGTAGCACAACCTTTAACAAAATATCTGTGGAATCATGTGCTGGCTACGAAAACCTGTGCTGGCTGCGGAAACTGACAAGTTTCCGCAGCTGCATGAACAAAAAAAACTAAACCAAACAACAGTCATAAGCATAGTCAGAAAACCATATAAAAAGTCCTTTTTAGACTATAATGCAATGATTTAACAACTGGGTGGATGAAGTAAGTGGAGAAAGAAGGTTGAGAGGGTGTATAGGAAGGTGCAGGTTTGAGGCTCAACAGGTGTTCATTTGAGAGATCGTGTGACTGCATGGTGTTCCAAAGAAGATTTCGTGAGACAGGGATGCAAAGTTTACTTTCAAGTTTTGGAAGGAGCTATTTGTAGGCTTCAACATATAGTTGGCCTTCCGTAAAACTTATCATTTCCAAATAGATGGAAATATATAGAGGGTCAACAATATCTTGGAGGATATGTTAAAGATGTACGTGATGCACCAATAAAAGAAATGGGAGGAGTATCTTCCATTGGTTGACTTCGTATAGAACAATGGGTATCAATAATCATTAAAGATGAGTCCTTTTGAGGCTTTTTATGGATGAAGTTGTAACACAACCATCAACTCGAGTGATTAACTTAATATGTTACTTATTGGACTAGACATTTTGGCATACATGAAGTAGGAAATGCAGGTTATAAAGAAAAGTTATGCAGATCAACATAGGGTGTTCAAGGACTTTGAGGTTGAGGAGCATGTGTATTTGTGCATCAATCCCAAGAAAATATCTTTGAGGATTGGTTCATGTGCCAAGTTGGTACCATGGTATTACGGTATTTTGATATCCTTGAGAGGATTGGATCAATGACATATCGACTTATACTTTTCCCAATAGTTAAAGTCCATGATATTTTCAATATTTCATTGCTTAAGAAGTATAAAAAGGATATTGATCATGTTATTTATTGGTTTGTATTCCAGGTGGAGCAAGAAAGAGAGTTCCAACTGGAGCCATAATGCATATTGCAATGGAAACATATCATGCTTAGGAATAGAGCCATAGATAGAGTTAAATTGTAGTGGAAGCACTTCTGGCGTAAAGAAGCTACATGGGAGATCGCAGATCAGATGCAAACCATGTATCCTTCATTATTTTCCGGTTGAGGCAAAGAAATTTTAGTTTGATGTTGGTATATATTTGGCATATGCTTGTTGATATTTTGGTATATATGTATATGTATATGGATGTAAAGAATGCAATAAGATAAGCTATAAATCTCCAATAAATAGTACGGGTGTCATATTATTATGGTTATATTGCCATGTTGTCATGATGTTTTTCTCCTGAGGATGCCTTTAATTATAAATACTATAATGCAGTAAGTTATAAATATCCATGGGCAATATGTTTTATTTTCAACAGTTTCACTGAGGTCATGGTGTGGTTCTGTAACAACCTTGGTGAAAATTTCATGTAATAAAATTTAATAAAGGAAAAATAAGACCACAGTTAAGGGACACTTATTCCAAGGTGAATTTCAGGCAAAGGTATCTCAGTCGCCATCACTGGATGTGTGTTTTGGCTAAGGAAAATTGGAAAATGCTAAGGCAAAGGCATTAAAAGGAAAAAGGCATTTTTGGCCCATTTAGTTGTGAAAATAAAGGAAATTAGGAGAAAAATAAGGTGAAAGGTCACAACTTGCAGGTCAGGAGGAAACTGAGGGAACATAATGGAAAATGAAGAAATTAAAGGCATCCTTCATAAAATGGATTTTGAGGACTATTTCATGGCTTTTGTTCAGTTCAAGTTTGGAGATCTCTTATTATTCTCTCTCTCTCTCTCTCTCACTCTTGGTCACTTAAAGTTTCCTTGGAGAACTCTAGCTTTGGATCAAGGAAGGAAAAAAAAGCAAAGGGAAAGGAAGGAAAGCAAGGATCAAGGAAAGGAATGTAGGATTAAGCAACTTCAACAAGAATACTTGCAGGTAACCTTTTCCATGTGTGATTTCCTAGCTGGTTGGGACATGCATGGCTTTGCAAGTTCGTCTATGGTTATCTTTCTGTCGGTGGCATGGTTTTGTTGGGTTATGATAGTGGTTTTCAACATAGCCTTCCCTTTTTCCAGATGCCATGGTGTTGGGATGTTTATTTCAGTTACAAGCTTTGGTTTTCCAAATGGATTTCTGATTCCGGGGTGTAGGTGGTCTCAAGGTTCATTCCCAAAGGTCTAGGAATCCCTTGACCAATTTTGACAGGATACACGGTAAAGCCTCAAGGAGAAGTCTTCATTTATGGACTAGTGATCTCAATTTGGATTACGATAAAGCTTGAGAGAGTAGTCTCATTTTAGGGCCTAGTGATATGGGATTGGATTGCGGTAAACCATGAGAAACAAGGAGACAAAAAATTCCTCAAGGATAGTGATGGATTCCAGAAGGCATTTCGTGTTCGGTTTAGTTGTGATCAAAGCACTAGTTTTGGTGTGACCACTATTTGATGAGGATGGAGGTGGTTTAACCTCTAGATTCCCTTAGTTTTTCTTGGACTAGTTATTGTATGAGATCCCACATTCATGCTTAGAATATGGAATGATGGTGACTGGTTGAAAGACATATTTGGTTCAACAATGTCTATGGTCGGGTGGTACGTGGAAGTCCTGAACTTGGTCAGATTTGCCTGTGATTAATAAAAGCTAATTTCTATTACTTTTTTACTTGTTTATACATGGATTTAATGCCTATCATATTTTTGATATTTATGTGGTTTAATGTTGGTTATAAGCATGGTTATGTGACTGGTTGATGTCATGGTTATTTCATGTATTTACTTGTAATTACTAAATGTATGGATGAAAGACCTAGTTGATGATATAATAGTCCAATGGAGAATGAGGTGACCCTTCTAGTTATGTTGCATAAGTTATTTTAGTCATTTATGCTTTGCCTTCTATTCTAGACATGTAGGTTGCATTGATTCCAAGTGTTTGATAGAATGTCAGTCTTGGTTGGGCATGCTCAGGCTTAGTCCTGAGGTTTTTTTTTTTAATTTATCAACATTGTTATCATGTCTTTGATGGATTATGAAGGTTGTAGCAAGTTTTGGGAAGAGGCAGTGATTTTGGATTAGAAAAGTGGCTCAAATCTCAAGGTTGCTCCCATAGGTCTACTAAGAAGAGTTAACAGCCACTAGCACAAAGGCCTATGAGAGTGACTTTAGGTTTTTGGTTGCTCCCTTTCCTATATCATGATAGAAAATATGGCCACAGAGATCCGAAATAGTAGTCAGACCCAGGAACATGCTATCTGAGTTGCTGAGTTGTCCCTTAAGGGTTTTGTTGATGATGTTGGATGATTGTGTGTAATGTTCCATCGATTGCATTTCCTTAAGGTCACCAAGGAGATTTAATCTCATATAGTATCCTATATCATCATATGTTCAGATAGCTGGTTGGCTTCTTGGCTAAACCTAGAAGGAGCGGTTGTTACATTATAAATCATTGTAAAATTTAGTCATGTATGGGTTATTGTGGTGAAGTCATGTAATCCCATATTTTTGGACATTCGATGTAATGTTGAATAAAATATGTAACCCCGCTATGTTGGGTGATTAATGTAAGAATGATACATTCGTGATAGTAAAGGTCATGCCTCGTTTAGTCTTAGAGTTGATTCTGTAAAGGTATACCATCGGCATAAGTATGGAACTGGCCTAAGGTATTGGCCGAGGCCTAAGCTATATAAGGAGATGGAGATCAAAGTGTTAAGTGTACATGATATGGGTTATTGATGAATTGTTTGAACTGAAATAAGTGTGCACCAACTATGATAATAGATCAGATCTATTAGATCTGAAATGACTATATATTGAATAATCTTCTTATGCTTTTATAGACTAGTGATGATGATATGAGGTGTGTATTTTACAATAAATTCTGAGATTTGGGGTTTGAATGATGTTTTGTTGTGTAGCAAAGCTGTGGTTAAATAGTTACAGATACACACATAGGTTTTACTCAAAAATATCATGTACATATGCAAATATGCTTCTCAGTATTTGCGTGTCAATTATGCAGTATGAACAAATATGTATGTGGGTATGATTCTTGAAATGCATGTACATATGTGGAAATACCTTATAAGGGTCATGTACATATGGGAGTGTTTTGTCGTATATGATGTCTAATTAGTCTCATTATGTTTGTTGTTTCTTATCGATGAAGTCTTTCATCATGATCTGTGTTTGTGTCAGACCAGGAGGTAACTCCTCAAATGTGATTGATTTATTAATTCAGGTTGTTCAATATTATATACAATACAGAGTGACTATTTAATTCATCTCCCAATGACTCTCCATTTCCTCTATTATTTATTTTTATTAATTACAACTATTCAAATCCCTATAATTAGGTGTCAACAATCCACCTCTTATTCTGAAGGGATGTTGGTGAGTCCAAGCATCATTCTAAATCTTTCAAGCTTTTCTCTTCTAAGTGCTTTGGTGAAGATGTCTGCAATCTGTTCATTAGTGGAACAATGGTGGAGATGGATTGTTTTGGCCTCAACATGATGTCAAATCGAAAGATATTTTGTATTGATGTGCTTTGTTCGATCATGGAACTTTTGGTTCTTGACTAGCTTTATTGCCGAGGTATCTTCAATCATGGGTGGAGTCAATTGTACTTGTTTTACCTGCAAACCTTCAAGAATTTTCCTAAGCCACACAGTTTCTTGTGTTGCCTCAGTTGCTGGCACATTTTCTACCTCTGTTGTGGAATCTTCTGGAATTGATTGCTTGTGTGATCTCTAGGAGATAGCTCCTGATCCAAGACTGATAGCATAACCTGAAGTACATACCCTAGTTTCTTTGTCTCCATCGAAGTCTGAATCAAAGTATCCAATCAAGTTGAAGTCGCCCACCTGTGTATACTTGATTCCAAAGTCTTGAGTTCCCAACGTGTACTTTAGAACTCTTTTTGCAGTAGACCAATGTCCCTCACAAAGATTTTGCATAAATCTAGGGAGGATTCCAACAACAAATGAAATGTCTAGTCTGGTAGTAGTTAGGTAGTTGAGACTTCCTACAAGCCTGTCTATACTTTGTTGAATCCTCAAATTCTTTTCCTTCAATGGATGTAAGCTTTAAGTATTGTTCCATTGGAGTAGTCAGAGGATTGCATTCAGTCATGACAAATCTGGTCAACAAATCTCTAATGTACTTATTTTGAGAAAGAAATATGGACCTTGGATGTTGAGTTACTTCAATACCAAGATAGTAATGAACATAGCCCAAATCAGTCATTTCAAAACCTTTCCTCAATTCCTTCTTTATGGATGCAATGTAGCTCTCATTATTCCCTATCATCAAAAGATCATCTACATATACCACAAGATATAAAAAATTTTGCCAACCTTCTCAACAAACAAAGTTGCATAATCAAGATCATAATGTTTGAAATTGAGTTTCAAAAGATGCTCAGTTAGTTTTTCATACTAGGCTCACAGTGCTTGTTTTAGGCCATACAAGGATTTCGCAAGTTCGCATACTTTATGTTCATGTCCTTTTACAGAAAATCCTTTAGGTTGGGACATAAAAACATTCTCTTTTAGATCTCCATTTAAGAAAGCAGTTTTTACATCCATTTGATGCTGCTAGGGAAAAGAGTGTCTAGATGGTAGCCCATTTTGCTGTGAGAGAAAAAGTCTCCTCATAATCGACCCCTTCCTTCTGTGAAAAACCTTTTGCCACAAGACTGGCTTTATTCTTGTCAAGTGATCCATCAACTTTATACTTGTTCTTCTAGAACCACTTGTAGCCAATTGTTTTTGTTCCCAATGGAGGATCAACCTGCTTCCAAGTGCCATTCTTTATTAAGGCACCATACTCCTTTTTCATTGCTTCTTTCCATTCATCATGAGAAGTAGCTTCTCTGAAGGAATTTGGTGCGAAATATGTAGACAAATTCCATTCGCAATCGTAAGAAACATCCATATCAACAGGTGAATCAAAGTCATCTACATCACCTCCATTTTGCCGGTTTGAATTTCTAGTTCCTGTCTTTCCAACCTCATCAGGGTGAACACTTTCAAGAGTCTTTGTTAGCCACTTTGGGAGACCTTTCTCATATGGTCCAAGCTGCTCTGTTGATTGAGTTGGGACTGAATCAAGATTGAGTCTCCCAATTCTATCAATCACATCACTCAAAATATCATTCGTTGTTGGAGTTTCATGCGGGGGAGAGAGGGCTTCAGAAGAAGATTCCACAGGTTGATCTAATATAGGAATCCACCCTTCAAGATGTGGAATCTGACTATCAAATTCTTGAAATGATTTTTCATTTGCAAATCCATCCAAGAGATCAAGTTACCGCTCAACAAGATTGTCAGTTTTGGATGATTCAAGAAAAATTACATCTCTAGATACAACAAACATTTTATTGACTTCATCATAGAGATGGTATGCTTTGGAGGTGTTTGAATACCGCAAGAAGATACGCTTACGACTTCTTGCACCAAGTTTGTTTTTATGTACCTTTGGTATCAAGGCATAACATGTGGAACCAAAGACCCTGAAATGCTTTACCGAAGGAATATGCCCATACCACATTTCATGAGGAGTCTTGCTTCTAATAGCATTAGATGGACATCTATTATTTACATACACAGCACATAGAACTACATCAGCCCAAAACATCAATTTTACATTTTTAAAAACATCATGGAGCGCACCATATTTAAGATTGTCCTATTCATTCTTTCAGCTACTCTATTCTATTGGGGATTATAAGGCACAGTTATTTTATGTTTGATCTCATGTTGGCGAAGATAGTTTTCAACTTCATTTGATGTCTATTCTTTTCCATTATTAGTGAAAATGAAGCCAATATGAGATTGTGCATCATTTTCAATCCATGCATGAAAGTTCTTGAATGTTTGAAAAGCATCAAATTTGTTATTCAATAAATAAACCCAACACCTTCCGGTGTAGTCATCAATAAATGTCATCATATATTTATTTCCATTTGCAGAAGGAATATGCATTGGACCACATAAATCTAAATGAATGAGTTCAATTTTTCTATGTGCTCTAGAATGTGAATCATGAAAAGACTGTTTTTTATGCTTTCCTAGAATGCAAGCATCACATAGCCTAAGTTTCCTAGGAATTGTAGGCAAACCAGTAACACCATTTTTCTTCAACAAGCAAAGGCTGTCATAGTTGAAGTGTCCAAATCTAGCATACCATAATAAACATGATGGAAATGTACCTTATTCATAATGAAAATTGTATGAGAGATTTTGTGCACAAGTAGAGGTACCCTATAGCTTGAGAAGCCTCTCTTCTTCTATCCCCATCATGACAAGTGAGTGGTCTGATGCTTTTCTCAGCACAAGATTGCCATCAAACATATGAATGGAGTGTCCTTGTTGGTGGATATGGACCAAGGACAACAAGTTTCTCCTCAGCAATGGGAGATATAGAACATGATGTAGAAGAAAGTATGGAAGACTGGGCAATTTAATCCTGATTGTGCCAAGCCCTGATAGATTGAGTTTTGATTTGTCTACAACGTATATTGCTCCATCAACATTTTCAGTAAATTCTTCAAAAAAATCTCTTCTAAAAGTCATGTAGCAGGTTGCTCCTGAATCAAACAACCAATCATTTTCCCAAGAAGCAAGTGAAGCATTAAATAAGCCTTCATTTACTCCAATATTATAGTGTGTCACACCATAGTGAGTGAATTCAAGTGCTTTAACTTTCTCTTTGTCATTAGTTTTACCTTTGGGTTAGTTTCTTTCCTACTCAATTCTGTCCCAAGGCAACTTGCATGTGGATGTATCATGCGGTCCATCTCTTTTGCAGCGTATGCAGTGAAAATCTGACTTTTATCCTTGAGAGTGTTTGCCCCCCCACCTCTAAAATTTCTTCCTCTTCCTCTTCGACCATATCTTCCTCTGGAAGAATATTGAGCAACATCCTTTTCTCTATGTGCAAGGCACACACCCTGTTCAGAAGACTGAGGAGTTGTCTTCTTCCAAAAAGCTTTCTCTCTTTCAACAAATTTTTTCACAGGGGAGTCAAAGGTAATATCTTTAAGGTTTCCATTTGTGTGCAATGACTCAAGATAATTTGAGTAAGTGGGATAAAGTGCCTTCAGAAAAGCTATCAGAGGAATATCTAGTTCAACATTAGTGACTTTGATATCATGCATAATAGATTTTACCTCTGATGCAAGAGCAAGAGGATAATCATTTTCTAATTCAAGGGTGAATAGTTTAATCATGAGTTGAAAAAATTCAAGTGCAGAGTGTGAATCATAGAGTTACTTCAATTTTTGTAAGGTTTCGAAAGCATTTGAAAATGGCGAAATATGGTGGCTCACCTCTTCATTTACTGATGCTGCAATCAATGCATATGCCTTGCTATTCTTATTTTCCCAAATGGTGAATTCCTTCTCTAAGGTAGGCTATTCTTGCTCTTTGCCTTTGTTTCCAACACATACTCCTTTCCATAGCTCATTAAAAATGAGAGTGTGTTTGATTTTCCATGACAATTCTGGATAGTTTTCCTTGCCAGTGAGAAGCACTTCCACAATAGATATCAATGAATGCATTTTAAAAATCTATGTACTCTTAAAATACTTATGTTTTCAATGTAAAAAAGATTGCACCTCTAGTGTTAAAAAAATGTAGTTCTGGTGTAAAATTGGGAAAAAAATTCACTTTGATATATAGGATAGAGGTATCTTATGGGGACGGTGTTTATGGGGAAGGGTTTACATGTGGGAGAGGTAACATATGGGGAGTATTTCATACCAAAAAAATTTGAAAGGTCATGGAGTTCCTTCAGCATAGTAGGCAGCGCATATTTTATAACAATGAAGCACAACCACCGAGGAGGGCATAGAGACCATGTGTTGTGGAGGAACAACCTAGCATGGGAGGAGGGAGCGTATGGTCCAAGGAGTAGCGCAGTGTATGGAGTGAGAAGAGTTGCTAGAGAATAGGTCGACATACACACAACCATTGTGATTCCACACAGGGATCTTTGAGATTGTATCAGGCCGAATCGTCCAGGGGTTGCGTGAAAAAAAAGGGTGGCTCAATAGCTCATTGTGTGGGGAAATTGGGCTGAGAATCATGAAGCACTGTGCATAAGTTATTGGGAAGTGAGTTAGATATTGCGTTGATGGTTCCAAGATAATGAAGATCTATCTGGATCCTAAGGAGTGCAATAACATAGAGTACAAGTTGGAGACCTTTGGGGGAGTTTACAAAAAACCATGTGGAAAATATCTCGGTTATCTGAATGGGCCATGGGGTTTAGAAGGCCTATGGACCTAGTAGGCTTGATGGTTGTGGAGGGTGCTAGAATCAATAGAACGATGGAGAGTTGTAGGGTGCTCGGTGAGGTTACTCGAGAGCTGGGAAAAGTGGCTTGATGGCCCTCTGTTGTACAGTGAAACTCTATGTATTCAATGATGCATGAAATTTCGCAGGGGATATGAGAGAGATGTCAGTTTGCAAAGGATACAGAAAATAGGTAGAATAGGTTGAATGGGAGTTACAAATTAGAGAGGGAAGCCAAAAATGGCGCTGGCTCTGATACCATGTCAAACCAGGAGGTAACTCCTCAAATGTGATTGATTTATTCATTCAGGTTGTTCATTATTATATACAATAGGGAGTGACTGTTCAGTTCATCTCCCAATGACTCTCCATTTCCTCTATTATTTATTTACACTAATTATAGTTGTTTATAAAATCTCTATGATTAGGTGTCAATGGTTTGAAAGCGTTGGTTGAGTTTGAACTAATTATGTTATGAATTGTTGAATAGTAATGTTGCTTCCATGAGATGATCTGTATTTGGTTCATAAATCTATGACAAGGCTAGTATGTGTTTCTGTGATTGATTTCAGTTATGCAGTAATTCAGTTTCAAAGTTAATTATTTTGAGATCAGTACGTGGGTTATCTAAAGAGAACATGCATATATATGCAGACATGTCTCATAATAATAGCGTATATATTATGACATAAGATTGATGAGGGTTTGTACTGACATGACTTAGTTTTTCTGATGAAGAGTAAGTGGTCTAACATTCTGATGAAGAGTATACATTGATTTCAGATGATCTAGCTTCTTTGGCTGTTTAGGATTTGACAATTTATTGACTCAATGATTAAATTAGCTCAGTGATTTGATATAGTGGTTGATTTTAGTTTGTTATTTTATATTGGTCTTAAATGACGGTAGTGGGTCTAGTTTGAAAATTTGTTAAATGTGGCCTACATATTTGGTGTTTTGGTTGCAGTGGATCCAACATGAAATATCATGAAATGTGGTCCACAGAGGTGTTGGGGGTTGGATCCTTTAGTGAGGAAGTCAAAGATTCCTTCCATTGGTAGATGGTAAATTTGGTTAGGGGGTTGGTGCTGCCTTCTGGTGTGTGTTGATAAATGAGAGAAGGGGCTTATATCTCCCTTCCAATGGGTGTTGGAGAATGAGAGAAGGTTGTAGCCTTTTCTAGGTGGGTTCTTGAATGGTGGTAGGAGTCTGTGCTAGTACAAGATTGTAAGATGTCTTCTTTATAATAAAAGATAAACACAGATACGATGCTAGTGGTTGTTTTTTTTCCCACATTGGGTTTCCACCTAAAAATCTTGGTGTTCATGTGTGTTGATGTATTTCTTAAGTGTGATGGTTTATTCTATTCTTGCTGCACATGGTTGCTATTTAATTAATGTCTAAGAAGTATTGATGCACTAGTTCAAGTTAAATAGATGATGCATTTGTTGAAAATTTAGTTAACTTGATATATGCTACTTATCCTCGTCACAGTCATGTAGATACACTGGTTGACTTAATTAAAGTCTCATATAGAAAAAAGAATAAGAAATTTAAAGGTATTAGTGAGTTTTAAAATACAAATTCACCCCCCCTAGTGTTTTTCCCAACAGCCAATTTCTTAAAAGGTATGTACTCTAATTTGGTGAAATTTCTTGAGAATGTTACAGTGATCCTTATTCATATATCCATCAAACAAATCAGAAAAATGATCCATCGTTGAGATATGGTGAACACAATTTTTTCTCTTTGGATTTTGAGAATTATGTAGCAAATAAAAATTTCCTGTAGCACTTTAGGACACTGAGGAAAATTAATGGGAAAGGCTTGAGAATGATGGGTAGATGGTTAAATTTGATAAGTTTGATGGATTGACATGGCCTTGGTCCCATTGGAGCATCTCAGCAAATGCAGTTAAAGATTAAGTGTGACATCCCTTGACTAGATTTTTGGTCAATCTTTTGTTATGGTGCTAACTTGTTCTTGTTGCTTGTAGAGGTTGGAGAGAACTTTTGTTCATTAGAGAGATATACCTAGAGCAAATAATTTTTGTTCCTTTTCCTTTTTCATTTTTTATGCTTTTTTTAGGCCCACTAGTTTCTTCTACGACGTTGTAAATGAGTAGGTATGCCTAAGTTCCTCAAAGGATGTTTTGAACTAGGATATTTTTTCATTTTTCCTCTTTTTTGTCTTTCCTAACCACTCACCGCCTAAAGGAGGTTTTCAATTAGTAAGCCAATCTCAGGCATCTCAAAATAGGTTTTCACCTGAGATTTTATTTTTTCTCTTATTTTTTTTCCACTTTCTCCTTCTTTTATATTATTCATCTATCCTACCCTACTTGAAAAAATAATGAACCTTTCAACTATAGGAATACTTCCAATGCAACCATGTGCATAAGAAGATGAAAAATATGATTATGCGTAGGCTCAAAACATATGCTTTGACATGTAACTGAATATGAGATACCAACTTCTTTGATGATGTCAAAAACTGTTGAAGAAGGGAGTGGTGCTCCTACTTAGTGATTGTCAGGAACCAAAGTTCAATATAGTTGTGATGCCCTTGGTTCAATTGCTCATATTGATCATTATGTAAGCCTTATTCTTGCATGCAATTTAAATATTCTACATTTTTTCTGATTAGTACCTTGAGCACATTAATGATATAATGACAAACATAGTATAATTTTTTAATCTCAAGCTCCAATCATTGCTCTCCATCAGAGGTGGTCCAGGACCCTTTATTCTCCCCTCGATATTGTTCTTCTTCATGATGTTCTTTAATGATAGAAGAGGAATATTATTTTTGGAATACTCTTCTTGATATAATATGAATGCCATTTAGATCAAGAGGATCAAGTTTTTTAATATTTTTCATCTTAGCATTAAGGGGGCTGAGGAATTTTACTGTTGGGGTTGGGAAATGGCTTTTCTAATAGTTAAGTGGAAGTAGGTATCTGAATTGGTTGTGGTTGAGGATGTGGTTGTGGTGGAAGTGGATGGGATGGGGTAACATTGAGTTTGGTATGGAGCATATTGTGGATGTTGAGGTAAATATGGATTACCCCATTAAGGATGTTGGTCTTGATACTGCTGAAATGGAGGAATCACATATTGGGAAGGTGTTGTGCCCTAAAACAACCCCCCATTTCATATCATCACTATTCCAAAACCATAATATGCAATGGGTCCCTTTTTAATTTTTGTTTTTAAATTGGTATCAATTTAAGTTCTATTCTAAAAGGCCGAAAGAAATGAAAGAAAACATCACCAAAAGGCCTCTCCAATAAACCAATCAAAAAAACTTAACGTAAAACGATTTATCTTTTGTCATTGCGATAAAGCGATCGCAAGATCGCATATCGCAATTAACAAAGGGAACACAACATGGGGACATTTTGATTTCCACCGATGCGAAATCACTATCGGGTATCAGTGAAACATAAAGTAACACAATTAAGAACCCCTTGCTCCGATGCGATATGAAATTAGCAATCGGCAATCGGCAATCGGCGATAATGGCAAAACGTAAATAAGCTCCCTCTCGCCCCGATGCGATGTGACATCGCTATCGGCGATCGGCGATTGACCATGTACACATTCTTACCCACTCGCCTACTCCTAACGCGATGCGATATCGCTATCGGCGATCGGGGATTCTGAATGGAAACAAAAAAATAACTTATGATTTCCCCGATGCCTGATTGCGAAAAGAGCAAAAGCACAGTTTTCAAAGTAAAACCATAAAGGCAGTTTAATACGATTTATTCGTAATTAAGGAATTATCTTTCGAAAAGCCGCTCATCTACGTTCAACCACCAAATCGGCCAAGGCATGCTTCAAATAAATCATTCGGCCATTAACCAAAGCGACTGGTATTAATGAGATTGACAGGCCTTAACGACCATTTAATGAAAACAGCAAGCTTGCGATCTATTCACAGATTTGATCCGAAGTCGTCTTAAGTCAATCAATCACCATCAATTTATTAAGATATATATATCTCAGTCTACTCGATTCATGCTATTATTTCCTGTATTACGCCTATCGTTCTCTCTGTGCAGAATTCTCCCGCAAAAATAGATTTGAGTGGAATGGGAAAGAAGTCCAAAAAGACCACAATGCCTTCCGCTGCGCCAGTCGCAGGGCAACCCGTTGTTGATCCAGGCAGTAAGAAGAAGGGGCTTATATCAGACACTATGTGCCTGGGACTTACCAGAGCCACTTGGCAAGGAACATATAACTTGATTGAAGCTGAAGAGCCGAGGGTGATAGGAATACAAGTCTCATGCGACAGTACTAGCAAATCTGAGGCTAATCTAAAAGACTTGGCCAATTCCTTTCTTCACAGAATAGCGGCCCGGGAGAAAATTCTCCCATATACGGATGTGGTAAGGTGGGCAATCCAAGAGATCCCAATTACCGATAGAAATTTCAGAACTATGGATGGGAGGATTTTCGGTTCTTTTCGAGTAGAAGAACTAAGGCAAATGTATCATTTGCCGGTGGAGGAGAAGAAGTATAACACGGCATTCCTGGAGAAGTTCCGAGCAAAAAATGAGACCGAGTCCGAACTAATTCGAGGCTGGAGAAAAAATCCAGCAAAGCACAAGCACGAATCCTCGGGCCAATTAACAACAACAAAGATGTTGGAGCATTCATGCTACCCAGAGCTGGAGAAAAATGGAAGATTAATCGCGGGGATCAACAGTTTAACATGGGCTGCCTATTGGTTCTTCTTAGTGAAGCCGCACAGCCAAAGAGCCGCCTTAAAATGCCTCACAGATGCTATCGGGTATATCATACCCAATATTCAAGATGCCACCTTTGCTGCCCAACTCATCTTGCGCCTCAACAAACCACCCGAAGTGGAGCCAATACTTGCGATAAACCAGCTCAGGTTTAAAGGCAAGCAGCCTGAGTCATGATTCACATCGCCGACTGCCAGATCGCCCCGAAGGAGATAGATATCATTTATTAATGCCAATTTAGTAGGATTTTGTTTCATAGATTTTTGTTAGCTTAATAGTATTTATAGACCCTTTCATGCATTTAGAAAGGGTCGTAAAGTTTTGTATATGACTTAAACCCTGAAGTTGCACTATTGTACTTCAGGGATATTCTTTTATGAAACTGGACCAATTATTTTGATTTTAACGAGGAAGGTTTCTATACAAATGTGCACTACTGTCTTTGTTTAAAAGCATTTCTGTGTTGAAGGAAGGATTTTGAATAGCGATTGATATCTGGGATTGATTAGCAGCTCACATGGTACTATTATCTGCGTCTGTACTCATTCCTGTTATATGAATTGCTATTTAATCGCTCTTGCTATTATCGCTTATATATATGTGTGTTTTCGCAGCATCCTTTATGCATCCCACTATTGGATGTTTATAGCATGCTTCTCTTTCAATCGTATATATGTATCGATGATATAAATATTGAATGCAGTAATCTGTGTTAATCGCTTCATTTTGACTATTCATATGAAGTAATCTTTGAATGATTGAATATCTCTGTTTATTTTACAGAGTCATCTATATGCCTGTTAGGTAGATAAAGATTATTAAACGCTGCATTCCAGATGAATAAATTGTTCCCGGGATTAGTATTAGTTTCCCTATTTTTGTCAATAGAATAAGCTAGTCGCCTATCATTAAAGCAAACTATTCATCACTCATCCATCCCTTTTATTCAATATCGGGAAACTGGTCCCGTTATCTCCAGTCGGAGCCACCATCCCAAACGGAAAAGGAGTTGTACCAAGGTCCGAACCGGGTGGTTATCCCCCAATGTTGTTGCAGCGATTTTCGAGGCATCAACATTTCTGGTGCTAGAAGGAGGGCCATCCGCTATGAATGGCGAGTAAGCCAACCCCTAAAAACCATTCAAAGAGTAATTCACCCTCTACCTCTCCTCGGACATCTCGTTCGCATTCTGAATCTCCAATATCCAGATGAGACGAAGAAGAATCAACCACTACTGCTCAATTACATCATACTTTAGAACACTTAAGTCCGAAGTCCCCTAAAGTTCAATCCATCATCCAAAAACTTCAAGGTTTCTCAATTTCGCCTCCTAGATCTGAAGTATCACAAGGCAGTCAGACTTCGCAATTTCGCTTACCCCCTCACCTTACCAGACTCCAAAGCGAAAATCTAGGTATTGAACCACCTGAATTTCCTTTACCCGAAAGGAAAAGGATTAAAAAGACCGTTGAAGGTTCTGGTAGCGAAACCTTTTCTCCATCATCTTCCATTTCATCATCACCTGTGCGAATTCAAACACCCACTTCACCACTACTTATCGTTGTCACCCAGGGATTTCATCTCAAACATCACAGTCTTTTCAGTCTATACTTCCACCTCCCCCTCAAGCACCTGGAACACCACAGGCAATCGTTGGTACTCCTAAAATGGCTCAAAGACCATGGAGAAGTCCTGGTGCAGTCACCATGCCTGCACCTTTACATCCGTTACCCGATTACCCCGAAAAATGGCTACCCAAGTTCAATCCAGATGCTGGAACCTCAGCAGAAGAACACATAAAGAATTTTATGTTGTCAGTCAATCTAAAGGGAGTCACTAAAGAAGATGTGGTAGTAAGATTATTTCCCTATACACTGCAAGGATCTGCAGGGTCTTGGTATTTTTCCTTGCCCTCTGGATCCCTCACAAGTTGGAATATCTTCCAGGAAAAATTTCTCACCAAATACAGCGATGATAGATCCTTGGCTACACTCGTCCATGACCTTTCCAATTTAAGGATCGAGTCAAGAGAACCCATTAAGGAGTTCAACTCCCAATTCAACAAACTCTTGAACAAAATCCCCATCGATGATAAGCCAAGCGAACAAGTTAGAAGTGAGTGGTATATCACTGCCTTACCGTCAAACATAGCCATATTTTTGGATAGGGCTAAACAGCCTACAGTGGCCGAAAACATGAAGGAAGCACTCACTGTAGAAAAAGGTGTAATCGCTTTAGAAAAGAAAACTGCCCTGGAAGAACGAAAATATAAAAAAGTGTCCTTTAAAGATGACTCGAAGAAAAAGATCACTAAGGATTCATATGACATGGAGGGCCTTCAGAAAGTCCTTAAAACCATGTCGAACGAAATGGTTGAGATCAAGAAACAAGTATCAGAGTCCTCAACGAAGAAACCATATAGGAATTTTAAAAAACCCGAGTCCAAGCCTCCAAATGTTATATCATACGCAGAATCGGATCCTAAGGAAGAAGAAGAGGAAGAAACAGTTACACCATCCGAAGAAGAAGAGGAAGTAATTGAATGCCACTGGATGTGGGACTTTATACTCCCTAATTCTGATACTGATGCTGAGCAAGAAGCCTTTCCTGTCACTACAAGGAGTAAAGCTACTCCCGAACCTGTTCAAGCTAATCCAAAGAAAAGGAGTGCTGGAACTAATACTGCAAAGGAAAAGGCACCCGCAAGGAAGCCAGCTGTGACAGTATCTCAGAATCAGCCGTCATCCTCCAATACACCTTCATCATCTAAGACATTGGTAGTTTCTGATTCGATGGATTATAATATTTTCGATGACATGAACAAAACTAAGGCAAACATCACCATGTTTGAACTTAGTAAATTAAAACATCAACAAAAATTACTTCTCAAAGAACTTAATGCTGTTCCTTCTTCACCTCTTCCCACCACTAAAGCTGCAAGCGACTCAGGACAACCACCTTCTGGTAGAGTTGATGCAACTGACACAATTCTGATTGGAGATAGATCAAATTCCCATACCCCTCCTTTCCTCTTAACATATGAAATTTACAATCGAAATCTACATAACTGCTTAATTGATTCTGGGGCATCATCTAATATAATGCCTGCTTCAGTTTGCTCTAAACTGAATATAGAACCCCAGAAGTCTTCTATTCACATTGTGCAGTTAGATAGAACCAAAGTTCAAGTTTTAGGGGAAATAAACTCTATAACGATAAGGTTATTAGCGGACCCACGAATAGTCCAAAGGATTGACATCCTAGTCACCGATATACCTGAATTCTATGGGTTGATTTTAAGCAAGGATTGGTCGGAAAAGCTCCATGGGTATATCTCCACTGATAGGTCCCATATGTGGCTACCCTATAAGGGCAAGCCAAATCAAATAAAGATCAATCGGGAGAAACATATGACACACACTATTACAGAATTTGAACAAGAAAATCAATCAGTCGCGTTCAACAACAATATCCTAGGAAATTATTCTTCCGAGTCATTTTTCGGCAATTATATTGCCCAGCCATCTCCTTTCTCAGTTAACAATTTCGTATCGCAAATTGAAAATTTTTCACAGACTGACAGGTCTAAATGTGTTAATGTTACTCAAAATTTTGTAACAAAGATTGTAGATAATTCTTTATTTTGGTCTTTATATTTTGATGGATCCAAGTCTAGTGAAGGATCAGGAGCAGGATGCATTTTGGTTAGCCCGCAAGGAGAAAAAACAATGTTGTCCTGTAGGTTAGAGTTTGAATGCACCAATAACACAGCCGAGTACGAAGCATTAGTCCAAGGACTGTACAAAGCGATCGGCCTCAAAGTCCAATACTTGAAGGTCTTTGGAGATTCAGAGATTATTGTTAAACAGGTAAGGAATACAATTCATTGTCTTTCGAACCATCTTAAACATTATCAATCGTTAGTACAAGAGCTCATATCTCATTTTTTAGGATTCAATGTTTCTTCCATTCCCAGGTCGCAAAATTCGGCAGCTGACTTGCTAGCCAATGTCGCTTCCAAGCTGCTCCCTTCCGAAGACTATAGTCTAGATAGGTTTTCAGTAGAATTACTTTTTAGGCCATCCATTCCTGACAATGTAACCAATTGGAAAGTATTCAACCACGATGATGACATTTTACAATTTCTGACCTCCGAAAAATCCTATGATAATAAAATCATCGAGGAAGACGAGCACGATATTCAAATGCGAGATAAAACTGAGGAAAACTCAATCCCAAAGCGTGTGGTGAAGCTTGAGGACCTTTACGATATTCAAGACAGGTTTAAACCTATGTCCAATACAAAGCTCCAGAGCTCTACCCTAAGGTTTGAATTAATAAACCTTGGCACCGAACAAAATCCTCAAAACATTAATTTAGGATTAGGACTTTCCATGGAGGAAAAGGAAGCATTCATCAGTCTGTTACGAAAGAATAAACATGTTTTCGCTTGGAAATATGATGATCTAAAAATGTATGATACATCTATTATTCAGCACACTATCCCAATGCTTCCCGAACAGAAACCAGTTCAACAAAAGTTGAGGAAAATACATCCAAACTTAGAGGATCAAATAAAATCAGAACTCAATAAACTCTTGAAAGCTAAGATTATTTTCCCCGTACGCCACTCAAACTGGGTCTCCAATATGGTACCAGTCAGAAAGAAAAATGGCGACATAAGGATTTGGATTGATTTCAGAAATTTAAATAAGGCAAGTCTAAAAGATAACTTCCCATTACCCACTATGGAGCAGATACTCCAATCAGTGGAAGGCTCAGAGTTAATGTCCTTTTTGGATGGTTTTTCAGGATATAACCAAATTTTGGTCCATCCTGATGACCGACTCAAAACCACATTCAGAACAAAATGGGGAACGTATGCATATCAGAAAATGCATTTCGGACTTATTAATGCAAGAGCCACTTTTCAAAGAGCAATGGATATTGCTTTCAAAGGGTTAATTAATAGAACAGTAGTCGTCTATTTAGATGACATTACTGTATTTTCTAAAGAAATATCTAACCACTTGCACGATTTGAATCAAATATTTCAGCGCTGTAAGAAATATGGTATTTCTCTTAACCCCAAGAAATCCTTTTTCGCTCTTGATCAAGGTGAGCTCCTAGGCTTTATTGTTTCTAAAGACGACATCTATATCGATCCAGACAGGATTAAAGAAATCTATGAAATCCCTTTTCCTCACAATAAGAAATCCATGCAGTCATTTTTAGGCCAAATCAATTTTGTCAAAAGATTCGTTCCAGACTTTTCTCAGATTATTTTACCACTTCAAACTATGATTAAGAAAAATTCAGTCTTTAAATGGGGATCGCCAGAAAAGGAAGCGTTTGAATTAATCAAACAATCAATAATCAATGCCCCGACCCTAAATACTCCAAATTTTTCTAATCATTTTACATTGTATACCATTGCATCCGATGGCTCTTATGCTGCAGTACTTACACAGATCAACAATCACAATTTGGAAGCACCTATTTCATTCTATAGTTCAAATCTTCAAGGTGCAGAACTAAACTACTCTGAAGTAGAAAAGCAAGCCTTTGTTGTATATAAAGCGGTTAAACATTATAGACCCTTCCTTTTAAAAGCCCATACAAAGGTTATAGTTCCTTTCTCCTCAGTTAGGCAACTATTAATCC
>APFE030523412.1:197431-242776 GCA_000404065.3 Pinus taeda | reverse complement strand
AATCCATATCTTGTTGAGAGGGAGTGTTGAGATTGCAACAAGATGATGGAGCTTACTGAAAAGAGTCGCCTTCACTAAGTGGGCCCGCAGGCTATTTTTGGCGCAAGTCTATTTTTAGACTATGTCTATTTTTAGACATATGGATCATGTCTATGAGTTGTAGGATGCTGTTTATGGATGATTGGTCAAGTTGGGAAAAATAGATGGACTTCTATTTTTAGATCACAGCGAGTGACTGCTCAGTCTAAATATAGAACAGTCAAATATTATTAGCTCATAATAATATTTAGACTATAAACTTTGTCTTATTCTCTTGGAGCACTTCAGGATGAGATACGGATGTGGTACATGCAGATCCCAGAAGGAAATACGTGGTTACCTATGGATGACTAATATTTGCATGCAAGACTTCAGTTAGAACTCAAGTGAGTTGAGTTTAGTGGACTGGAGGTGCAGGTGATGGAGTTGTGTTCAGTTTAGCTTTGTTAAACTGGTTGTATTTAGTCTAACGGGCAAATAGACTAGAGATGAGTTGGGTGAATTAGTTATTAATTAATTCACAAGTTATTAACTCATAATACAACTAATGAATGCATCAGTTAACTCAAGTGCATGTCAGTGCATGTTCAGTTCAGCAGGGACAGGTGTTAGAGAATCAGATTGCTATCAGTTGTGACTATAGTTGTGCACCAGATCTTGCACAATCAAGGGATTGAGTATGCCAATGAGTTTGCCCATGTATTTGCCCACATTGTAGCTTGTGCTCACGTGATTTTTCCAAGTAAATACGTGGTTTCCTTGGAATTATCATCGTTCTTGAGCAGGTATTGAGCAGCGGAGGCAGGCAAGCAGCGAAGGAGATTTGAGCCAGTGATTGATTCAGATCTGAGCTGTATTGTGTGTAACAGAGTGGAGATACTTGTGAGAAGTATTATGCTGTGTAATGTTACATGACTCAATCATTAATATACAGATAGTTGGGGTTTTTAGCGAGATGCTTTCCCCGGGATACATACTGTGTTAATGTGTGAATGCTCTTGATGTTTTATTGTTACTGATGCTGCTATATTGATGATCAACGTAGAGGAGCTTATGTATTGTGTATGTTTTCCGCAATAGTACATGATCAGGATAATCTCCATTGAATATGTGTTAAATTATTCAAAATTTCTACAGGCAAGACCAAGAAAGTTTTGGAGTTCTGTTAGAGTGGTTGGGGCTTGCCAATCTTGAATGACTTGTATCTTGGTTGGGTCCACATGCACACCCTGCTCATTAATGATGTACCTGAGATATTGAACGTGGGTCATGGAAAAAGTGCATTTCTCAAAGTTAGCACACATCTTGTGTTGTCACATGGTTTGAAAGACCTATCGAATATGGTGGAGGTGTTCTTCCCAATTCTAGCTGAAGATTGAGATGTCATCTACATACACAACCATGAATGCATTGGTGAAGGGTCGGATGATGCCATCCATCAATCTAATGAAGGTTGCAGGGGAATTCATCAACCCGAAAGGAATGACCATCCATTCGAAAAGTCCCTCCTTGGATTTGAAGGAAGCCTTCCACACATCAAAGAGTTCCATAGGCACCTGGTGATAGCCTAAATTCAAGTCAATATTACTGAAATATTTCACCCCCTTGAGTTGGTCCAAAGGTCATCAATCCATGGATTTGGGTACCTATTCTGGACAGTGATCTTGTTCAGTGCTCGATAGTCAATACAGAGTCTCCAGGTCCCATCCTTCTTTTGTACCAATGCAATAGAGCTCCCATAGGGTGATGACCTTGGCCTAATTTACCCTTTTTGCAATAGTTCCTGAATCTACCTCTTCATCTCATCATTCTCTAGAACATAGCGTTGATAGATTGATCCATTGGGCAGTGGCGCAGCCAGGGTCAGATTGACAGAATGATTGACTTGACAGTGTAGAGGTACCCTTGTAGGTGAGTCAAAAATTTCCCTGCAGTCCTCCATGACCTTGTCCATCTACTGTTGTTGTGTGGATGAGCCTTGTCTGGGAGCCACAGCCACAACCTTCTTCTTTCCCTGAGGGAGAATCATAAGGAAAACAAATTTCCTGGTATGGGAAATGATCTTATTGCATTACTTTATGAAGATCAAAGAGATGGTGGTAGGCAGGGTTACCTCTGGTATCATGTACAACTTATCAGCCAAAGTAATAATCACATAGCAAGGTCTAGAATCATATAAAACATGTTGCTTCCACAAGTATGGTTTTCCTAATAATACATCACAAACTTCGAGAGGAGGAACATCACACAATACCTCATCCTTGAAGGGCTTGATGTTGTAGGGAAGGCAGCACTGATGGTTGATGCATATATCTTGTCCTTGGTGAAGCCACCTGATGGTGTACGATTGTGGATGTATTGTAGTTTTTAGGCCCAACCACTTCACGTCCTCTACTAAAATGAGGTTCTTTTGGTTCCTCTTGTTGACAATGAATTATCCAGGGTCGTAACTTGGTCATATTATCTTTGTTTGGCACGTACAATATGTTGTTAGTAAGGTATATCTGAGTAATATAGGATTTGCAGCAGGCTCATGTCATAAGCATAAGCTTGTAGTGGACCTCCAAAAACACCGTTTAGGGGGTCAAAACTGTTCTAAAAGTTCAGGACCCAGAAAACTGCTAAAAAATAGTAAATGTTGAAATAAACAAGGAAACAAATGAAGCTGAACGGAGGTTGAGGTGGAAGAGGTGGGTGGCCACCAATATCCACTTGGATTATTCTCCCTCCTTAGTAATCAATGGTCCCTGTTGTGTGCAGATCTTCCATGAGGTGAGGAAATTTTTGTTGAACTTGGTCCCTGGTGAACCACTTGCCTTAGTGAAGGAGTTGGCCTGCTTTGGCAACTCGATATAACTAGATCCTATCTTAGCGAGTATTATTGATCTGCATGTTCATGAGTTGATCAGTTGTGGCCTGTTCCATGCAGTCTGGGTTGACCTGTATTGGTGTGAGTTGTTCTATAATGTCAGATGTGTCCAACAATTGTGGAAAGTATGGTAGAAGGTAGTCTACATTGAAAACTAGGTGTAGACCAAGGAATGGTGGGATGCTGAGCTCGAAGGAATTTTCATTGGAAACCTTGGTGATGGTGTATGACCCATATCAAAGTGGGCGAAGCTTACAGTGGGGTCCAGCGAGGCACTCCTTCTACAAATGTAGCCAAACTTTGTCATCCACCTAGAACTTGTGTGACACTTGATGTTGATCATGGCACTGCTTGTACTTAGCATTGGCTCTTGTCCAATATATCATGGACTTGTTGGTGGATGTGTTCAATGTGCTTAATGAAGTTGTTAGCCCTGTCAGCTTCAGACTGGATGTGAGCTGAATCTACTTGAATGGTTGGAAATGGTATGGCCAAATCATCTCTTCTTCTATCAAGCATTCATTTGGTCCTGACGATGGATCCCGGTTGGGATTCGAAATGTTGGCAAAAAAATTGTTGTTACTGTGGGTTCTCCGGTAACTAAGTCAAAATAAATAATCCATAGAGGTCTTAAATCCAGAGACATAATGGCTGAAATCCTAGCCCTACCTAAAAGGGCCTGTGGTCCGTTGAGTTGTGGGGAGCTCTGTTGTAGCTGTGATGGACATAAGGGAGAATCTCATCCCATGTGGGTGGATGCTTCGAGTTGTACATGCATTGAATGTGTATGATCATCCTATTTAAAACCTTTGTTTGGTCATCAGTTTGGGGATGGAAAGTCGTGGACTTAGTACATTTTGTATCTAGCATCGACCAGAGACTTGACCAAAATTCACTCAAGAATCTATTGTCCCAATCTGAGAAAATGGAATATGGGATCCCAAAGTGTACCCACACTTCACTCAAAGAATAGCTTAGCACAACAAAGGACAAAGCATTTACTATTTTTAGTAGTTTTCCGAGTCCTCAACTTTGGGAGAAGTTTTGACCCCATAAACGATGTTTTTTCTAGGTGTTCCCCATGCCCATAGCTGTATACCTACCGCAAATCCTATAGTGCTCAGGGAGACCTTTCCAGCAAGGTATCGTATGTGCTAAAGGAAGGTAATATGACCAGGTTATGACCCTAGGAAGTTGGTTGCCCAACTAACCCCAACAGGGCCCACAAACTCTTGTCGTTACATCTCTTGAGGTGAGGGTTTTGGTTGTTTAGGGTTTTATCTTGTTGCTCAATAATAAGTAGGCCCTTGAGACTCATTGTAACATAATTTAGAGGTATGTAGCTACCACATCTATTCTCAGAGGTAAGCTACCATCGCCCAAGCTAGTTTTTCTCCATTATGTTTGTAAGCATAGTTCAATATTTTTCTATTAATGAAATGAAGTGTTATTTCTATTACATCTCTGTATTTATGGTTATACATTTAATTTCTTGGTTTCCTATTTAATTTTAAGAGTTGAATCTTCCTCAGTGACTACAAATGGTATGGCCACATTAATGGGACATAATGGCTAAAATCTAGCCCTACCTGAAAGGGGTTGTGGCTCATTAAGTTGTAGAGAACTCTGTTGTAGTTGTGCTAGACATAGGGGAGACTTTCATCCCATGTGCATGGATGCTTCGAGTTTTACATGTACATAATTTGTACGATCATCTTGTTGACAACCTTTGTTTGGCCATAAGTTTGGGAATGGAAAGTCATGGAATTAGTAAGTTTTGTATCCAACCTCGACCAAAGATAAGATAAGATTCTCTAAGATGGCCATCATGGCGACCTGCAAGAAGAGTATCATAGCAGATGCCACTACTAAGCTCTTCTTTGAGCGAGTGTGAGTACACTTTGGGATCCCACATTCCATTGTCTCAGATCAGGATAACATATTCCTGAGTGCATTTTGGTCAAGTATTTGGTCAATGTTGGATACAAAAATTACTAAGTCCACGACTTTCCATCCCCAAAATGATGGTCAAATAGAAGTTGTCAATAGGACGATCGTACACATTATGTACATGTACAACTCGAACCATCCATGCACATGGGAATTTGTCAATTCAATTTTTTAGATCTTGGGGGCCTCCCCCCAAAATTTGGATCAACTACTATCCATATTTGATTCCTCCTCGAGAACTATGGACTCAATTGCATAGGATTCTACCTTATCAACACCATTAGGTAGAATTTACTCATGCACTTCCAAATTCTTGTCAACCTACAAGTCTCGATTCTACTCACAATCCTGAAAATTAATAGACCCAACTCCAGAACACTCCCCATGATTTGAAGGAATCCCCTTTTGTTCTATTTTTGTTGCCTCCTTCCTATCACCTGAACATGAATGGTTCAAGACCCAAGGTCCCTTACAGATGGAGCATAATCCTCTCCTCCTTAGTCCATTCTTGCTACAGGTTTTGTTCTTGCTCCCTGCATCAATCCTTCTCAACTCCTTCCTAGTTAACACCCTTATGAGAAATTTTATGTTTTTTCTTACCAGCTTCTCGACTAGATCATAGGAAATTGGTGATAAATTTGGTTCCTTCTTGCAAGTGGTCAACAATTTGGATCTTAGTATCTTGCAGATGTCAACGTCTCCTTCTAAGAATAGAGACACAATATTTTGCATGGTTGTTTTGACACTGTCTAGATAAGGTGATGTAATGTTGGTTTAAAATATTTGTAGTAACTGAATTTTTCTGTCTCTACCCATCCTTCAAGAGTTCCAGGACAAATCCCATGTCCGCCCTTGGACCTTGTGAATTTCTTGAGACGACCTCAACCAGGATCTAAGTCTACTAGCGATCTAGAGCTAATCAAAGAGAGAACCCAATACATAATGGATATCCAAGAAATGGTAAGGAAAGGCTAAATCCACTGTCAATCTAGGAAAATCCCATTCCAATGATAGAAAAATAACCAAAGAACCACATGCATATACCATGCATCCAAATATCAGCAAGGAAATCACACATACAACCTGTTACTTGCTATGAATTTTAGTTATAGTTGTTGATCCAACCTTGTCTCCTTCTATCCTCCAATTCCTTTCTTGTTCTTTTCTTTCTTCTCTCTAAATCCAAGTGAATACAAGGATTCTCCAATACTTATCTAACTGTGCAATAGTGTAAGAGAGCTATAATGAATAAGAATTGAGCCAAAAACTATCAAAAAGTTGTGAACTATTTCTTTGATGCCATTTTATCATTGAAGTCTAGTCTCTTCCTTTCCTTTTTCTTTTTTTTTTCATTTTCCTCTAATTTTTCTCTAATTTCCCTTACATGCATATTTGTGTCTCTTCATCTTCCTTTTCTCCTATTTTCCTTTATTTCTCAGTTAAATTTCCATTTATTGTCGCTTTGCCTTTGCCAATTCCATAGCCAATAATAAACCACAAATGATTCCCACTATAATGTTTACCCACCATTAATCTTGGAATAAGTGTCCCATGACCTTTGTCTTATTTTGTTTACATGGAAAATCAACTAGGGGCTCTTACAAACCCCTCTCCCTTAGGGGAACACTGTCCTCAGTGTTTGATGAAACTTATGACCAGAAAAACATACTGCCCATGGAGCTTAATAACACAACTCAATGTAGTATTTACAATAAACAATTGTTGAAATCATGACCAGCATGAAAAACATGACAAACATACCACTCATTGGAGGTTTATAACATAATTCAATGCAATATTTACACACACACACACATATATATATACATATCAAAAACTAATATACTGAGGACATCTTACCAACCAACAAATAAGGAAGGATACAAATCCCGCATCTTATCAGTCATCTCCCATGTAGCTTCATTGGGCCCAATGTGCTTTCTCTGCACTTTAACCCGCTCTATTGCTTGGTTCCACAACATGAGTTGTTTCTGTTGCAATATGAATTTTATCTCTAGCTAGGACTCTCCCTCTGGTTCCACCTGTAATATAGACTAATCAATCACATGATCAACATATTTCATATATCTCTTAAGCAATGAAAAATGGAAAATATCATGGACTTTCACTATTAGTAGTGGAAGTTTATATGACACTGGTCCAATCCTCTCCAGGACCTCAAAAGGCCCACCATACCAAGGTTCCATCTTGGCACATAACCCAATCCTCAAGGAGCTCCTCTTGGGCTTGATGCACAAATACACATGCTCCCCAACCTAAAAATCCTTGAATGCTACATGTTGATATCGATAACTCTTCTGACTATACTGTGCTTCCTTTAAGTTCCTTCTAATAACCCGCATCTCCTGCTCCATATCAACCAACATATATGGTCCAATCATCACCCTATTCACTCGATCACTCCATCTAATATAAGTATTACAAATCTACCCATAAATATCCTCAAATGAACTTATCTTCAAGGACTCCTGATACCTATTATTATATGAAAACTCTACCAGTGGAAGATACTCCTTCCACTTACTATGGTAGTGCATGACATACATCCTCAATATATCCTCAAGAATCATGTTAACCCTCTATTTTTATTCATATTTATGTGGATGATAGGTTATACTCAAATCTAACTCTATCCCTGAGCCTTCAAACAACTCCTTCCAAAAACTAGAAGTGAACTTAGCATCTCTTTCTAATACAATCTTCTTGGGAAGCCCATGCAAGCTCACTATCTCCATGATGAATACCTGAGCTACCTCACTAGATGAATTAGTAGACTTCACTACAATGAAGTGATCCACCTTGCTCAAGCTATCAACCACAACCATGATGGAATCATGGTGCTTCGATGTCATCGACAATCCTTTAACAAAGTCCATGGAAATGACCTCCCATTTCAATTTTGAAATTAGAATAGGATGAAATAAGCCAACTAGATGCTTACACTCTTCTTTCAACTGCTAACAATCCAAGCATGTTGCAAAAAAACTCAACCACTTCTCTCCTCAAGTTCAGCCAATGATAGAACTTCTTAACAGTTGTCAAAGTCTTCTAATATCCTGGGTGGCCTAAATACAGCTTGACATGAAACTCTCTCAAGATAAGCTTCTTCAATTCGCTACTATCTGGCACATAAATATTGTTCCTGAATCTCACCAAGCCATTTTCCATGAGTTGGTACTCCTAATCTCTATCACCTTCACCCTCAGCTGCTGCAATCTCTGATTCAGTTGTTGGTACCTCTCATCATGCTACCCTGCATGCAAGATCTGCTCCTGCAAATCTCTCCCATAAGAGATCACAACATAAATATGGTTCATCTGCACTCTCATACTGAGAGCACATGCAACCTTGTTCTCCTTGTCATTAATATACCTGATCTCAAAGTCAAACTCACTAAGGGTAGCCAACCAACTAGCTTTCCTAGAATTTAGATTGTGTTGGTCAAATAGATACCTCAATCCACTATGATCACTTATAAAAAAAACCTCCTGCTAAGGAGATAATGTCTTCACATCCTCAATGCATGAATGATATCTTCCAACTCAAGATCATGAGTCACATAGTTTTTGTTGTCCTCATTCAACTTCCTTGATTCATAACAAACCACCTCTCCTTTCTACATCATGACTCCGCCAAGTCCTTCCTTACATGCGCCTATACAAAACAAAAACTCCTTATCAGGATCTACAACCTTGAAAACTAAAGCATTGGTAAGCAAATGATTCAACTTTTGTAAGAAAGTGCTTCAACTGCTAAAAAAATAGTTGCACACTCCTCATTCCATTCAAACTTCTTTCCTTTTCTCTACAAAGATGTAATAGGATAGCCAATCTTTGAGAAGTGCTGATGAACCTCGTGTAATAACCTGTTAGTCCCATGAATGATCTAACCTCATCCACATTGTTAGGTGTTGGCCACTCCATGATAGGTTTAATCTTCTTCGGGTCCACTGCTATCGATTGGAAACATGATCCGGATTTAAATAGGAACAAAAAAATTACAGATATAACCATAAATACAGAGATGCAATAGAAATAACACTTCATTTCATTAATATCAAATACTTAAATATGCTTACAAACAGAATGGAAATAAGACTAGCTCGGGCGATGGTAGCTTTTCTCTGAGAAGCGATGTGGCGACTACACGCCTCTGAAATCTTTTACAATGAGGCTCGAAAGCCTATTTATTATTGAGAAACAATGGAAAATCCTAAACATCCAAAAACCTAACCCTAGGAGATGAAGTTCCAAACTATGGGCCCCATATGGGCAAATTGGTACATCAACTTCCCAGGGTCGTAACTTTGGCATATGATCTTCGTTTGACGTGCACAATCCCTCGCTAGAAATATCTATCCGAGGACTACAAATTTTGAAAGGCCAACATGGTCTATGGTCTATTAGCCATTTGGCCCGAATTTTCCCTAAAAACGTCCTTTAGGGCCTCAAAATGGCTCTGGAAGTTCAGGACCTGAAAAATTGCCAAAAATAGTAAATTGTGCTACAAATAAGGAAACTGAAAAAACTGAAAGAAAGAATGGTGGGGGTCCAAGTGGAATATGTGGGTGGCCACCAATATCCACTTGGATAATTCCTCCCCCCTTAGGAAGCAATGGTCCCCATTGCTTTGAGTTCCTCCATTAGATGAGGAAGCTTCTGTTGAACTTGGTCCTTAGTGAGCCACTTTCCGTGGTGAAGTAGTTGGCCCGCTTTGACAACTTGATATAGTTGGATCCTTTGATGTCAAGTTTTCTTGATCTCCGTGTCCATGATCTGATCAATTGTGGTTTGTTCCATGTAGTATGGATTTAACTCTGTAGGTGTGAGTTGTTCTACAATGTATGATGTGTCCAACAATGGTGGGAAGTATGGTCGAAGGTGGCCCACATTGAATACTGGGTGCAGGCCAAGGAATGGGGGAATGGTGAGCTCAAATGCATTGTCTCCCACAACCTTGGTAATGGTGTAAGGACCATATCAGAGTGATCTGAGTTTCTGATAGGCTCTGGTAAGTTATTCGTTCTGCAAATTCAAACAAACTTTGTCACCCAGTAGAAACTTGTGTGGCACTCGATGTTGATCATGTCGATGCTTGTACTTGGCATTTGATTTCTCTAGAATGTCATGGACCTACTCGTGGATGTGCTCAATGAATTTGTTTGCCTTATCAGGTTTGGACTGGACATGAGCCGAATCTGCATGAGTAGCTGCAAATGGTATGGCCACATCAATGGGACATAGTGGTTGGAATCCCAAGCCCACCTGAAAATGGCTGTGCCCAGTCGAATTGTGGAGAGCCCAGTTATAGTTGTGCTAGATATAGGGGAGGCTCTCAGCCCATGTGCATTGATGCTTTGAGTTGTATATGCACAGAATGTGTACGATCATCCTGTTGATGACCTTTGTCTGGCAGTTAGTTTGGGGATGGAAAGTTGTGGGCTTAGTGAGCTTGGTGTCCAGCATCGACCAGGGATTAGACCAAAAGGTGCTGAGGAACCTGCTGTCCTAATCTAAGATGATATATTGTGGGATCCCAAAGCGTACCCACAATAATTCAAAGAAGAGTTTAGTAGTGGCTTTTGTTGTGATATTCTTCTTGCAGGCTGCCATAATGGCCATCTTCGAGAATCTGTCGATGACTAGAAAAACACAGTCGTTGCCATGCTTCGTAGAAGGAAGGACCAACATGTAATCCATTTAGATGGATTCCCAAGGTTGACTAGGGGTAGGTAGTAGAGTATAGAGGCATTGCTTCTTGATGGTTAGTTTGGCAATGGTGCAGGATCTGATGTACTTCCCGACATCCTGTCGAAGATTCGGCCAATATAAATACTTCTACAGTACTACCACCATTTTCTTGACCCTAAAATGCCTAGCGGCTCAACTGTAGTGCATTTCTAAAGTCATCTTGGCACGCTTTCTTGAAGGAACACAAAGGTGTCCCAAGTGGCATAACAGGGAACCCTCGAGGTGAAAATCTGGAATCTGCTGACCCTCCAAGGGTGCCTGGTATGTGTGGCTGAATTCTGGGTCGCTTTTGTAGAGAAGTGGACAATCATAAGTCTCGTGCCCACAAGAGTTGAGCATGATGGTTAATGCCATGATAGGTGGTCGGTTGGGGAAGTTTGCATCATTATTGTTGTTTCCCTTCTTGTACTTGATATTCAAATGAAACTGTTGCAGGTATGTGGACCACTTCTGATGGCAATCATTTTGCAACTTCCCTTGCATCTGTAAGAACTGTAGGGGTTGGTGGTCTGTGCGGATGACTATTTCCTTCCCCATAATGTAATTCTTCCATTGTCGGTAGACTTTCACAATCAAATACATTTGTTTGTCATAAGTGGGATACTTCCGGACTGTGTCTGAAAGTGTGTCAATGTGATATGCCACTGGATGCCCCTGTTGAGTAAGGACTGCCCCAATAGCATAGTCAGAGGCATTTGTCTCAATCTCAAATGGTTGTTGCAAGTCTGGTAATGTGAGCACTAGTGCAGAGCAGAGGAGATGTTTCAGCTTTGCAAATGCCTTCTGTTGAGATTTAGACCAAAAGAATTTTTTTTTCGCTCCTCTCTTGGTGACTTGACTCAAGGGCCAAGTGATATGAGAGAACCCCAACATGAACCTGTGGTAAAAATTGGCAAGACCACGAAAGCTACGATGCTCTGTCAGAGTGGTTGGGGCTGGGCAATCCTGAATGACTTGGATCTTGGCTGGATCTACATGCACCCCATATTCATCAATAATGTATCCCGGATACTGAACCTGGGTCATGCCAAAAGTGCATTTCTCCAAATTGGCACACAGCTTGTGTTGCTGCAGTGTTTGGAGAACCTGTCGGATGTGGTGGAGGTTCTCTTCCAAACTCTGGATGAAGATCAGGATGTCATCCAAGTATACCACTATAAATGAGTTGGTGAATGGCTGTAAGATGTCATCCATCAGCCTCATGAAGGTTGTAGGAGCATTCATCAACCTAAAAGGCATAACCAACCATTTGAAAAGGCCCTCCTTTGCTTTGAAGGTGGTCTTCCACACATCAAAGGTTTCGATTGGTACCTGGTGATATTCGGTCTTCAAGTCGGTCTTGCTGAAATATTCCCCCCCCTTGATTTGGTCCAAAAGGTCATCAATCCGTGGGATTACGTACCTATTCTGGACAGTGATCTTGTTTAGCACCCAATAGTTAATACAGAGTCTCCAAGTCCCATCATTCTTTTGTACCAACACGATCAGGCTCCCATAGAGAAATGAACTTGGTCAGATTTGACATTTTTGCAACAGCTCCTAAATCCGCCTCTTGATTTTGTCGTTCCCCATAATGGAGCGCCGATATATCGGTCCATTGGGAAACGACACACCTGGGGTCAGGTCGATGGAGTGCTTGACCTGAGAGTGCAGAGGCACCCCTGTGGGGGAGGTGAAAATGTCCTCGTACTCCTCCACGATCTTTTCCATCTGTTGTTGTCATTCATAGGGGCCCTCTCTAGAGGTTGTGACCACCGTCTTCTTCTTTCCCTGAGGGTGTATCATTAAGAAAACAAATTTCCCTGTTTTGGAAATGAGCTTACTACATTTCTTTGCAGTAACCAAAGATATGGCGGTAGGCGGTGCTACCTCTGGTATCTTGTACAACTTATTTCCCAAGGTAACAATAACAGTGCAAGGCCTTGACTCATAGACAACATGTCACTTCCACAAGTATAGTTGGACTAATAATACATCACAAACATCAAGGGGAGAAATGTCACATAATACCTCATCTGTGAAGGGCTTGATGCTGTATGGAAGGCAGTGCTAGTGGCTCACGTGAAGATCTTGTCCTTGGTGAAGCCACCAAATGGTGTATGGTTGTGGGTGTGTTGTGTTCGGTAAGCCCAGCCGCTTCATGATCTCTACTGAAATGAGGTTCTTTTGGCTCCCATTGTCAGCAATGAACTGTAGCGGGGAACCCTTTAGACACATATGGGAGTGGAAGAGGCGATCCTCATCCTCTAGATCTTCAGGTTCCTCCTTATGGATCTTCATGGTGGCAATGGCGGCATTGGGCTCTGCATCGATAATCTGCTTCCCTTTGTCATTCCCCTTATCAGGTTTTGACTCAGAGTTGGAACATGCATCTGATTCCAAAGCCTTTAGCTTAGCCACCAATGACTACTTGACCTAACACTCACTTGTTTTGTGAGTGGATCTCTTATGGAAATCACACCACTTTCCAGTGTCCTTATTCAGCTTCATGGTGTTTTCCTTTGCTTGCGGCTTTAATGGGTTGTCCTGGGCCACCCCACCTTGGCTTTGTCCTTTGATCTATGGTTCGAGGGCACCTTTCCCTTGCTTCGGATTCACAGATCCAAAGTCTCGCTTCTTCTGTTTAAACTTCTACTTGATCTTGATGATGTATCGATACGCCATGCTGAGTGAGGAGATGTCTAGGAACTCCATTGTTGAAAATGGCAACAAAAAATGCTAAAAATAGAAGTGCTAAAAATAGCAGTTTGGGTACGAATGCTGGATTGGGCAATAGGGAATGAAAAATGGAAGTGCTAAAAATATCATTCTATTTTTAGCAGTTCAGGATGGATTCCTATTTTAGTCAGTCCCTGAACCAAAAATAGGAAGTAAAATTCGAATTTGTTATTAACAACAGTTTGTAAATTAATTAATTAATTCATCTTGAGTTAATTAGTTAAGGAAAATCAAACTTGAAGTCTATGTGGGGACATGCAACAGTTTATCTATTAATTGAGGAATTTATCCATCAGTTAAAGAGATAAGGATGAGTTTTAATTTGAGTAGTAATTAGTTGGCTTAGTTAACTGATTCAAGTCCAGTTATATTTGATTTAAACAATTTTTTTAAATTAAGTTTAGTTAGTTAATGCATGCTTGCATATAACTGCTGCACTTTAGATAACTGAAGATTCTCTCATGAATAACTCATGCATGTCCGTTTAGATAGAGACTCAGTTGAGATCAGAGAAGGTACAGTGTACTATCAGTTGGATGAATATTTTTCCTATAAAGGAAGCTCAACCATGATGAGGATTTATCTCCTTCAGGACTGCATAGTTGGATCAAAGGTTAGTGAGTGTGTGAAGAGGCTAATTCACACAAGTGGCTACACTGGACCTCAATCAGAATTGCACAAAGAAATAGGAGGCTTGGAGGGCAAACCAAAGGTTAGATAGAGGCCTTTGACTGTCTATGAGTAGCAGAGCTATTGCAGAAAGAGCAGGATAGATTTTGAGCTAATTCTTTTTGTAATACTGGCTATATTTCCACTTGTATGATAATACAGAGTTGGGGTTTTAGGCTGAGGCTTTCCCTAGGTAAATTATTTCGTGTTATGTGTGATTGATTCCTTCTTATCAGTTATATGTGTTCTTATTGATGTTGCTCATGTTCGATTAAGCTTTCGCTAAATTGGTTGTAGAAGTAGATCGAGTATTTTGCTTTAGTCTATTGCATTATCAGGTGATCTACAGGTGGAATTTCTACATCCATATTGTCCTAGATGTACTTGTGTAGGCAGTCGCGGTACTTGAGTACCAAATGTTTTGCAGAATCCTTGATACCCAACTTTGTGTGAAGGGTATGAAAAACATTAGTAAACTCCAACACATCTTGGTCCCTTTCTTGTCGTAGCGTGGTCCACTTTATGTATTTATCCTCATAGCTCCTGACAGGGTAGTACTGCTCCTTGTTGGCATCCTAGAATGAATTCCAAGTGGGTGAGACTGTAAAAAGTGAGGTCATACTTTCATCCTTCTTCCAACAGTAGGTTTTCCTCTAGTCCTTGACGTGGGTGGCGGCTTTGAGAAGAGAAAAAGTAATTTTTTCTCGGCTGGAAACATCATGAACAGAAAAATATAATTCTATTATATTTAACCATTTATCTATTGCGTCTGCATCTATTTGGCCCTCAAATATTGGAATGTCAAAGTTTAGTTGTACTTTAAAAGAATTGGAGCCTCCAGAGTGGCTGCTAGATGTGGATTCGCCATCGGTGTGCAACCATTGAAGGATCTGCGAAAAATTATCCATCATTGCGTTCATTTGTTTCTCGAGGGCCTCCTCGAACAATATTTTGATAGGATCTCCTGCTCCATCGTCTTTCTTTTCTTCCCCCATGGGTTTTCGCTGGGGTTTGCAAGGCTAGTATTGCAAAGGTTACCGTAAACATCCAAAAACCTAACCCTAGGAGATGAGGTGCCAAACTATGGGCCCCGTTTGGGTAAATTGGTACATCAACTTCCTGGGGTCGTAACTTTGGCATACGATCTCTGTTTCAATTGCATAATACCTCGTTAGAAATATCTATCGAGCAATACAACTTTTGAATAGACAAAATAGGGTTATGACTAATGCTAGCCCCTGTGTTCCCAAAAAACATCATTAAGGGCCTCAAAACGGCTCCGGAAGTTCAAGAACCCAAAAACTGCCAAAAATAGTAAATTGTGCTACAAATAAGGAAACTAAAAAACTAAAATAAATAGTGGTGGGGGTCCAAGTGGAATAGGTGGGTGGACACCAATATCCACCTGGATCTAAACATGTCCCAAGTAATGAATCTGAGACTGAATGAAACTACACTTGTTGATCTTGGCATACATTGATGCTCTCTCTACAATATGAACATTGTTGTCAGGTGCTCTACATGCTCTTCCTCATTCTCATAGCATACCAATATATCATCAATAATGACTATCAAAAAATTGTCTATATAAGGAAGCAACCCACTATTCATCAAACACATGAAGGTGGTTGTAGCATTAGTAAGACCAAAAGGAACCACCAGAAACTCATAATGTCCATACCTCATATGAAATACAATATTGTAGATGTATTGTTCTTTGATGTGCTCCTGATGATATCGTGATCTCAAATCCATCTTGGAAATCACTATAGCTCCCTTTAGCTAATCAAACAAATCATCAATCCACAAGAATGGATACCTGTTCTTGATAGTCACCTTGTTCAACTACCTATAGTCAATGCATAATCTAAGGGTATCATCCTTTTTCCTTACAAAAAACACCAGTGCAGCCCAAGGGGATACACTTGGCCTAATGTACCCCTTATCAAGAATTTTTTTAAGCTACAACTTTAGTTCCACCAACTCTTCAGTGCTCATCCTGTAAGGCACCTTAGATGTTGGTGTTTCTCCTCACATCAACTCAATAGAAAATTCCACCTCCCTATGAGGAGGAAACTCTAGAATATATGTAGGAAACACATCTTGAAACTACTACAAAATAGTATACCTTCCTAGGACTTCATCATCCTCATCCTCTTTCCCTTTGTCACTAGAAATATGAATTGCAAATAGTACACATCCCTTCTTTTGACTACACTTTGCCAGCATAGTTGTAACCATTCTCACTGATGTAGGATTTTTCTTTCCCTACATGATTGTTCTTTCCCCATCATCATCCAATAACTCAATAGCCTTTTCATATTAGTGTACCTTGGTCCTGTGAATGAACAACCAATCCATTCCCAAAATAATTCTATATGATCCCAAAGGAAGCACATTTAGATGTGTTGATGTAGTCATAACAATAACCTCAAATGCACAAGATCTCACCTAGTGATGAACTCTTCTTTTGGTTCCTATAGCCAACTGCACCAACCAAGATTTCACATGCACTTCTTTACTCAACCAAAATTAAGCCACATGGTCAGGACTAATATAGCCATAATTATAACCATGATCAATGAAAATAAAAACAACTTGATCACAAACCTTACCTTCCATCTTAATAATGGATTCCTGATGATCTACCAACCTATTATCCACTACTACATAAATATGAGGAATACTTTGACCAACATCCCCAACTGTCTATGCCTCCTAAGAAATATAGGTTTGAGGCTTTCCATTTTGATGTGATGGAAAATCCCTCATGCAATGCTCTCCACCACAAGTCTAACACCTCAAAGGTTTCCTGCCATCACCCTTATTTTTCTACTCAGGCTAAGACCCATGTCTTCTCTCAGCTGCATTGAACTTCTTATGAGGTCCCACATTTTCCTCATCACCTGCATCCTGATATCTTCCTCACTTTTTAAGCCATTTTCCTTTAGTCTTCTCATTACCTTTCCAGTCACACTTGAACTTAGGATTACGCTTAGACTGCTCATAACAATGCTTCAACTTCCTAATTATTTCCTCCAATGAATGAGGCTCATCATACTCAATTGGACCTTTAAATTCTAATGGAATTCCACTGATGAACCTTTGGACGTTTGTTTTCTCATCCTTAAAATAGTGCACATACATCAGAAACTCCCGAAACTTGGTTGTGTACACTTCAACTGTCATGGAACCCATCTTAAGCTCATATAAATCCTTGTTCTTCCCATCTTAAAATCTCTTAGACAAGTAATTCTTCTTGAAGAGTCTTTTAAACTCATGCCAACTTAGTTCCTCATCCCTGATGCCTCTGACAGGCTTAACATCTTCAGGCCAGATATCTGCTTTTCCCTTGAGACTGAAGATAACGATCTGAGATTTCATGTTCTATGAATCATGCAATCTAAAGATCTTCTTCATCTCAAGTAGCCATTCTTCTAAATATTCTGATTTCTTCACTTCCCCATAAAAAGTAGGTGGCTTGGATTTCCTAAACTCATTCGGAAAGTACCCCCTCTCACTCCTCCTATAAGGATGTCAACGATAATGACGATGATGTCTCTCAGAACCAAAGTTGGAATAAATTCCATGAGTGATAGCCTTCTTACCAGGTGTATCCAAATATTTTCCACCTTTGATTGTATCATCTCTAGCCATCATGTGTCTTCTCTGAGACTTACTACCATATGCCCCATTTGTCTTCTCCTCCTGCCCATCTCGATGATTGATCCCCATATGTCATTGCTTCTACAAATATGAAAGGATTTGAAGAATTAGTGCATTAGCCTATTCTTAATTTTCTTGGGCCCTTGCAAATCTTTTATGCACCTCAATAAACTTGTTATTACTTACTTTTCAACCCTTCATCTTTGCCCTCAGACTCCTTAGTGTATCTACTAGATCAAGAGAACACTCTTCTCCTTGTAGTTCAACTAACCTCTCCAATTACACTGATTTCACATTAGGCCTATAAGGGGAGTCATGCGAATTGTAGTCCAGTACTCTAGTCTTGATCTCTAATCTTCTATTTCCTGCGAATATATGATGTTAGATAAACCAAATAGAAGACATAATCAAAATCATACCTCAGTGTATCTCAAGGGAGGTTATCACATTTGTACAATTCATTCTGAATTAGTATGATACAATATCACAACCATATCAATTCATACATGAATATCACAACCATAACCATAACAATGCATGCATAGAAAACACACAAACAACTGACATTCATGCATAAAAATCACATTTACTTTGAGGTCAAATGTTGCAACCTTGCTGTAGTACCAATTTGTAACCACCTCATCCCACATTGAACCGCTTTTACAATCTCTCCAGGGTAAACATGAGATGAGAGCTACTGTGACATGACCCTACCTCCAAGTTCTTGTTATGGAAGTGGGGCCTACAAATTGGAACACATACTACCACCCCTCAGGGACACTAGATTACTCAATAACCTGATAACCACCCCTGGTGATCAATCCTTGAGTTGGAACCCATTTCACAATATTGACACCCAAAACACACCCATAACACAATGTGCATGCAGTGAAAGGTTATAGCCACACCCACAAGACTTCATGCATGCAGTTATGATCAAAATTTCTCTTGTATGTGCCAGTGGTTGTGATATTTATGCCAATTTTTCAGGGATGGCCTATAGGGTACTGCCCAGAAATTCCTAGAATTCTCTACAATGAAATTAAATATGCAAACATGTATGTGCAACCAATAATCAAGCTAGGTCTTACTAAAAAATTTCTAGGACATAATAGACATTTCGTCAAATACATGGTAAACATAGCAGTTAGAGGTCATGAATGAATATATAATCATGATCATCTTAACTTCATCAGAAAATTGTCAAGTACACTCAATTCCCTCTCAAGCTAGCTGTAACAACACTTGTTAACACATGCATTCATCAATCATTCAATAACTCATTCAATAATGAAAGAGATCCATAGTAAGAGCACATCATGTAACTGTGCATATAACCATCATATAACCAGAATAGAGTCCATGGAAAACTAGCCACAAAATCAACACATTAACCAGTACAAGTGCTCATAGATCACAATAGAAAAATAAATCATATGAACACATGCAAATTCCAACAATGTTAAGGACTTCCACATACCCCCCGAGCATAGATTGGGTTGAACGAAATCTTTCTTTTAACTAATCACCCTCTTTCCATATTCCAATCATGAATGTGGGATCATATAGGTTAAACCAAAATAGAACCAACCAGGGCCTCGAGAGGCCAAACCACCTCAACCCTTAACCACAGTGATTTCACCTAAATTGGTCCATAAATACCTAACATCGAGACAAGATTGGATACCTTTGACTTACTTCACCAATTCTAGAGGAATTTTCTCATCTCCACCCAAACATCAAGAGTTCTAGGAGAAATCCCATCCCCACCCTGGACCCCTGGGAATTTCCCAAGACCACCTCAACTGGGATCCAAGTATACTAGTCAACCAAAGCTAATCAAAGAGATAACCCAAAACATCATGGCTATCCATGAAATGGAAAATCAAGGCTCGAACCACTGTCAATCTAGGGAAATCCCATGCCAATGACAAAAAAACCAAAGAACAACATGCATGTACCATGTATCCAAATATTAGCAAGGAAATCATATATGCAAGCTATTACCTACAATGATAATTGTAGTTGTAGCGTCTAATCCATCCTTCTCTCCCATTGTCCTCCAATTCCTTTCTTTTTCTTTTCTTTCTTCTCTCTAAGTCCAAGTGAATGCTAGGATGCTCCAAGGAATCTCTAAGTGTGCAAGAGTGTAAGAGAGCTACAATGAACAAGAGTTGAGCCAAAAACTGTCAAAAAGATGTGAATTGTTTCTCTAATGCCTTTTTATCATTAATGTCTAGTATCTTCCTTTCATTTTTCATTTTTCTTTCATTTTCCTCTAATTTCCCTTGCATGCATATTATTTGTGTCTCTTCATATTCCTTTTCTCCTATTTTTCTTTATTTCTCAATTAAGTTTCCATGTGTTGGCTCTTTGCCTTTGCCAATTTCCATAGTCATTAATAAACCACAAGTGATGCCCACTATAATTTTTACCCACCATTCAACTTGGATGGTTTTTTTTTTTACATGGATAATCAACTAGGGGTTGTTACAAATATTTCATTTGATGTCCAAATCTTTTTCATGAAGAACAATGACGAAGAAAATTAGTTTGATACTTGGATGAGAAGGACTGTATTGATAAAGCAGGTCTTCTAATTTTTTTGGGGTTGGAGAAGATTTAACTCTTTTTTTATCCTTGTCTCTTACCTCATTTTTTCTTGGATTGTGAATTGATTACTTGAGACCATCAACATATCTTTTTGATGTAGCAGTATTTCTAGACTCCTCTCGATTGTTTTTTTTCTTTTGGAGCTTTCAGGATTTTCTTCAACTTTATTTCATTGTGACTTACTGTTTGCATATTCTTTTTAAGAATTATCACCCATATAAGCAAGACCGATATTTTTATATGGTGATATTTGACTACTGAGAATAACATCCAAGGTTCAATAGCTTTTCATTTTTTATTGAGATTATCTAGCTCTTTCCTTAATGGGACAATCTCTGCTTCAATACTCTCACAATTTTCTTTCTTTTCTTTTAGTTGACTATTCAGCACTTCTTCCAGTCTCTCTTCTTCATCATTTTAATTCTTTAGAAGGATAATTTTCTTGGATAATATTTTTTTCTTCTTCCTAAGGTTATGAATTTATTCTAGTTCATTAATGAGTTTCTGGTGCATTAATGAGTTATGCTTCAAGATCCACCAAGCCCTCAACACATTCTTATTTTGATTTTTCCTTTTTCTCCTACAATTTGTCTCTATTGGACACTTGATTTGTGGCTAAAAATAATATCTCTCTTATTTCATCATTAGAATCATATTATTTTTAAGAAGAAGAATTAGTATCCTCTTTGGAGTAGAGATTCTTCTTTTTTGAAGATTTTCCTTTAAAGGCCCTTTTCCTGGGTTCTTCCTCATCATCACTATATTACTTGTAACGGAAATTAATAGAAAAATGTCCTATCTTACCACAATTAAAATAGTTGAGCGGTAGCTTACTTTTGAATATGGATATTTTCTTTAGTTTTCTAACTAGTTGAGTTATTTCTATATCAAATTCATCATTCGATCAATCACCGAACTTGCATTTTCTTGACTTATTATATAATTTAAAGGTCTATTCCTTATGTGATGAGTTTCCCATACTCATTTTGTATGCAACGAGAATTCCATAAAGCTCATACATTTTGAGATTCTCTAAATCCTTTAATTCTTCTATAGCAGAGACTTTGGCATCAACACATGAAGAAAGAGACCTCATATTTTTTTACAAAATTGTTGTTTCTTCAATTGTTTCACTAAATCCTTTGAGATAACTAAACACTTCATCTATTTGAAGAAATTAAGTAGAAACATGTTCTTCTTCATTCATTTTAAAGCTTTTGTATTGTCTCCAAAAGGTTTGAAGCTTTTCCTTCTTTACATTGTCATCTCTTTCACAGTTGCGTACAAGCTTGTCCCAAATTTCTATAGTTTATTCATATTGCATAAATTTAACAAATTTTAACTAGGAAAAGGCATTTAATATGTAGTTCATATCCTTTGCATTAGGTACATAATATTTTTCATATCTTAATCAACTAGAGGAGAAGATGGAACCTTATGTCCATGTAAAACAAACTTCCAAACTATAGCATGAAAAGACATCAAGTGGTTTTTCATTATTTTCATCCAAAATAAGAAATTGTTCCACCAAAAAAAAAAAATTTTGATGGGTCATTCTCGACTAGCCATGGCCCTTGTATGTTCTTCTTCTATATATTAGACTGATCTTGAATAAGCCTCCTCTAATACAAATTGTTGAAAATACACAATGATATTGAGGGGGGGGGGTGTGAATCGGTATCACATAAATTTAAATTAATTTCGCTTTATTAATCTCAAGGATAAAATATCATCACATAATTGATCATCAATTCATTATATGAATAAAGAGATTAAAGTGAAAATCCAAACTTCAAGAAGAAAAAATTGAATGATTTTCAAATAGTCTTCAATTTATTACAACCACTCGTGAGTACACCAATCCTCTACAATAACGAGCTACAAAAATTCCAATCTCTAACCTATCAACAAGATGAGGATACCAATCCTCAATAAGCACGAAATTATAAATTTGTAGGCTCCAACTTGGAAGCTTGTTGTCAACCTTCACAAATTTGATGTGAAGGTTACATTACATTACACAAATGAACAATTCTTGGATGATTCAAATGACACAACCTCATTTCTATATATAAGAGTCTAAGGGGTCACAATATAATCAAAACTGACATAAAAATAATAATGGAAGGGCACCACAATAACAATGGTGGGCTTCTATGGGGAACAACAATAACAATAAGGGGGCTACACTAATAATAATGAGGGAATAGACTAGTATTATAGGGACCTAACAACATAGGAACCACGGAAATTCAGCCAACCAACATAATGTCTACAAGTATTCATGATCCATAGTAGGAAAATGTCTCATATTAACATATGAAAATTCCAACCAAGTCAGGGACTTCCACGTACCACCCGACCAAAAATTTGGATGAACCAAATCTCTCTTTTAGTCAATCACCCCCACACCATATTCCAATCATGAATGTTGGATCTCACGGAATAAACCAAGATATAACAAAAAGAATTCCAGAGGCCAAACCACCTTAACCTTCAACCACAATGGTTGCATCTCTATGGTCAGAAATCACTAACACTAATTAGATCGGTCTCTACCTAAGCTATCTAGGGCTCCAAGAACTGGTAACTCAACCCATATCCTTCTAGGGATCTAGAGCTTTTTTCTGACCTTGATCCAGTGACTAGTAACTCAACCAACTGAGGGATCCAAAGTGTTTGTCCCAACCTAGACTACATGAGTAGTAACTAAAACCAAGTTGTTCCAGGGCTTCCAAAGCATTTGTTCCAAACCCACATCTATAAGGAACATGAGAACCAATAAAAAATAAACAAGTGGAAAACCCCACAATGCCATGGATATCTAGGGAATGGAAAGGCAAAGATAAAACTACTATCAATCCAAGAAATATCCATGCCAATGACAACATATAACTGGAAAATCATATGCATATACCATGCATCTAGGAATCAACAAGGACATCACACATGCAACCTATTACCTACAAAGCAATCTAGTTGTATAAGATGATTCAACTGTTCCCTTTTGTTTTTTGGATTTCCTTTGTTTTCTTTCTCCAATCCAAGTGAATGATCAAGTGCTCCAAGAATTCTCCAATATTTCTCTAAGTGCGCAAGAGTATGGGAGAATGAGAGGATGGAAGAGAGATCAACCCAAAAATTGTCAAAAGGCTGTGAACTGATCCTTAGGAGCCTTCTTATTGTTTATGCTTCTATTTTCCTAATTTTCCTTCATTTTTATTCTAATTTCCCTTGCATGCAAATCTGTGTCTCTTCACCTTTTTTGGGCAGCGGATCCCCCCATAACATGTTTTTGGGGCTTAAAGCTCGCGTTTTGGTCAATGTAATGTAAAGACCCCACGAAATGAAGGCGTAGAGTGCAAGAGTCTAAGGTTGTCTGCCCTACGATAATGTAATTTAATGTAAAGTGTGTCGGCCTACCCATGGTCTGTAGACCATGGGATTGTATAAATAGGGCGAGGCTCTAAGTGTAAAATAGGTCTTAGTGTTTACAAGTAATAGAGAGATGCGAGGGCATGATTAGAAGCTAGAAGTAGATCTGAAGGTATTGGGTTGTAGTGATAGGTAGAGGCTCCGTAGCTGAGTGCACGAAGGCCTAGTAGAGTCCACAGCTGTGTGCGTGGACCCCTGCAGCTGAGTGTGCAGGGCAGAGTTGGGATTGTACTTGGATAAAGAATTAATAAAAGATAAGTTGATTTTGAAATATTTGTGTGTCTATGCTCTGTTATATATATGCATCTCTTTACAATTTTATGATTGCGCACACTTGTTATGAATGTTGAATGATTAATGAGAATATTAGGCCCACATAATTAAGTTAAGATCTATAATAATAGCATAAGAAGGATAAAGGATCTAGACAATGCCTCTTCGCGCTCGTTACAGAGCCACGTGGGAGTAGTTGCACAAGTTGTGAAGGAAAAAAGGTTGCGCGGAGTAGCGCAAGCGTACAGGTTCGGTTCACGAACTTCCTAGATTCCATCAAGACATCCCTAGGGTGTGGAAACCTGGTTCCAACACCCTCCCATACTACCTCGAGTGAGACCTCAGTCCACGTACCACAGTTGTTGAAAGGGCTCGTAGTTTTAGGATTTGTTTGGCTAAATCACTTCTGAACTTGGGTCAGGCCCCAACAAGCCAACAAAGGGTTCTATTACTGGGATTGGGATCTACCTAAGGGATATCCGATGTCGTGCCACTTGAACCCAACAGAGAAGGAAATTGAAGAGTGGTTGGACAAGAAGATTCACGAGTTCGTGACATAGGAAAATAGAACTCCGCAGGTATCTGAGAAAAGGTGGCTAGATCGCTACGTGTATACAAAAATCCATAAGATCTTCTTCATATCCTTTCCTTCTGAACTGTATGAGTGGATCATGAGGCTAGTGGATAGCTAGGGAAGGTGTAAACTTGACCAACCAATAGTGTGGACTCTAGAATTAGTGCGCAGACTAGAGGCATCAGAAGATAAGATCGTGCGAGTTGTGGACCATTAGCTTGACCAGATAATAGGGGGATTTAACACAGAGTTTACGATAGACATGACCGTGAGCTACAATGAAGTAGAATGACATTTTCTCAAGGGACCGCGAGGTAAGTACATTAAATCTTTGAATACCTGAATTGAGATGTTGTTATGTGAAAAGCAGGTTATGCGAATACATTAATGTTTGGAACGACACGGAGCGGAAAGATCTACAAAGATAGTGGGGAAGTAGGAAACAATCCCTTAATTTCACCTTCGCAAGAGAGCGAGGAAGAGCTCGCTTGGGTCTCTCTGAGAAGCGCAGTCAGTTTGATAATACAACACATTCCGTAGTTACCACCTCCACCCATGCCACCACCCGCTTCACCTCCTTCACCTACATCTCCACCCACTCCATCCCCACCGACCCCGTAGTTCAGCATGGCGAGCGCGATCAAGCTACCCATATTCAGAGGAGTAGGAAATGAGGATCCAGACCAGTTCTAGTTCGTGGTAAGAGTAGTGTGGGAAGCGCAATGGGTCATGGATGACAACATTAAGAAGGCTACATTGGTGAGTGCACTGCAGGATCACGCATTGACGTGGTATATCAAGCACTCTAATGATCACCCAAATGAAGGAATAACAAAGATCCAGAATGTGTTGAACAAAGAATTTAGTCGGCTGAATTTAGAGACACAGTCCATCATCGGGTTTAAGGAGATCACGATGCTTCCAGGTGAGACCCCCTGGGATCTGGATCAATGACTGAAGAGTATGATCCGTGAGGCTAATATGACGCTCACAGATGCACAACACTGCGCATGGTTTGTGGACTCTCTGACACCACACCTAAGGATGGTTCTATCACAAAAAAAACTTTCTACCCAGGCCGAAGCATTGGAAATGGCGATGAGATTGCATGAGACCCTGATACAAGATCCAGGGCTGGGAGTTCAACAAATCCACTCGCAACTACAAAATCTCTACCTAGAGATGCAGACCTTGAATTAGGATAGGGCACCGCGGCTAGAGGCGTGCAAGAAAGTATGGTGCATAAAATGCAAAGGCCAAGGCCATGATAAAGACCATTGTCTAGTATTCGCGAACTACTTGGCAAGTGGGGGGCCAATTCCATTGAGACCGGAGGCACAGGCAGGGCCAAATATGACACCCATGTTATGGTGCACGTTCTGTCAAATAGGAGGAAAACACATGATGGATAATTGTCATTTGTTGCAGAAGTATACACAGACTCCACAACAGTTGTTTTGTAATTTCTGTAGGTTGGTAGGCCACGACGAGTGCACTTGCGCACCAACAAGTCGATGATGGAGTGGACCCAAGCCTATAGAATGCAGACAGAAATGCGAGGCCTCGACCCAGCTACGGGGATGGTGCGTGTTGGATTTCAGGGGTGAGGTCGAGGACGAGGAGGAATGGGACCAGGAAAGGGACGCGTATAGTTAATTTGTTACAATTGCAGAGGAATAGGGCACTACGCCTGTGATTGTACCAACCCGATGAGAATATCATGTTCATACTATGCTCAGTTTGATCATGAAATGATATATTGTCCTGTGTTGATCGTACAAATGTGCGAGAAAGGGGTACTCTAGCCTCCTCCGACTCAGAATATCCAAATGATGAGGTCAGAATTGCGCAAAGAAGACCCAAATGTGAACATGATGCTCAGAAGCAATGCGACCACAGGGGAGGATAAGGGGAAGCAGCCTGAGGAAGATACATTGGTTCGCAAGGCTCCTACAAAGGAACCTGAGTTTGACTTAGAATGCACAAAGTAGACATTCATGGAAGCTAAGAAAAGCTTTGCAGAGGCTTATACTTCAGGTTGTAAGGATCAACTCGAGCCAGGGATGGAACCTTCTATTCTTACTACCTTTTTGGAGACATGCATGAAGCTGTTGTGCGACAATAAGGCAATTGAGGGACTACAGGAATTTATCACCAGGTGCGTAGGGTTAGGAGAATTGCGCGTAGTCCACAAATTGGGGAAGCGTACATTACTTACCGGGAGGGAAATGAGATTGACGACGCAGATTGGTGAATATGAGATGGATCAGGTAATCCTAGACGTGGGTTCAGATGCGAATGTATTACCAAAGCAGACAGGGGAACATATGGGCAGGCCCACGTTAGAGTGGTCCCTTATTCAATTACGAATGGCAAACCAACAAAAGATTTTTCCCATGGGGAGGTTGCAAGGGGTAACAATCGATATCGAAGGCACGGGCACATAGATGGACTTTGAAGTGATAGAGATTGTCGATGACAACAATCCTTATCCCACGTTGTTAGGCACAGACTCGACGACTGATATGAATGGAGTCATCAACCTAAAGAAGAAGAAGATTATATTCGAGAAAAAGTCACTACGCATGGTAGTCCCGTTAAACCCATCTGAAGGAGTGCGCTACATGAACCCTTGTGCGACGATGAGCTGGATTGTATTCACCAGATAACTATGTAGGACCATGATCAGGTGAACTTGACTACGGATGGAAGAATCTCGTGGGAGCGCGATAGCTCCTGCACTTCAGATTCAGACGAGGAAGTAGAGCACTGGCAGAACCAGTTGCATGAGGTGACAACGCTAAATTTCAACATGATGATTAGATCACTTCGTCATGTGACGACAAAGCCAAGGGAACTGCCAACCCATGATGAAGTGACAGCGTTGGATGAATTCCTGAACGAAGTTGAAAATGCAGTATCGGAATAGCAACGGTATGCTACACTGGAAGGGGCACTTTGTGCAACAACTAAACGAAGGGGGAGTACACATCAGGAGTTCATGGTAAATTGGCGCAGATGGGTTAGAATCCCCCAACGTCGAACGAGAATCAGCTAGCCCAAATAGAGAAGCTTGCACGCTCACCTGTGTCGATGGGTGTAGACTTGGGCTGTGCAGTCCATGCCAGAACACCCTAGACTAAGGATCGACAATTAGAACTAGTCGGAGCAGTAGGAAAAGTGACGCACCCCACAAAGGTTCCACGTAGAAGCATTTGAAAAGGTATGCAAAATCCTGAATAGGGTTTACCAGGCAGGGTGCACTGATTTGGACCTGCGCGTACCAGTGGTCCGATGGGCCTATAGGGCCATGCACAAGAACCTGAGTGGGGGAATGATTCCGAAAATGATGAGTAGATTCAAGGCCATAGCTTTAGAGAAGAATCCCTATACAACAACTCCCATAATGGGGACAGCACGCGAGGACCAGAACGAAGGGATTATGCAGTCATGTGAGGACGAACATATGCAGATTCAAGAAGCCATTCAGTGAGGGAACCTTGAGCTCCACGAACTCGAAGAAGATGGGTTACGACTGAAGCAGAAAAGGATGTTAATGGACATGGAAATCAGAAAACTGGAAACCGAAATTGCGCAAACATGTCACGTCGATAGAAGGACATGACAAGATATGGGCAACCATACCACCGCATTAGAAGATTGTCGCCGAGAATTTCTAACTCTGTTACCATGGCTGCAACCACACCTTATCAGACAAAGTAACTAGGGAAGCGCACCACATAAGGAAGAACATGAGGCGTTGACTGGCACGAGGGTAGCTAAGGAAGGCCCGCGGACTGGGTTGGAAGGTGACTTGAAGCCTCGCACCGGTGGTGCAACCACGTGACTATCTGTAGGAAGCATAGTCTCAGTGCTCCAAGCAGTTGAAAGAGAGTGCGGTAATTTAAAAGAGTCTGTATGGGAGCTGCGTGACAAGGAGGTTGTGCACAGGATCAGTAGGTCACAGGGGTCATGGCCGTGCATGGGGGGCCGTGCATGGGGGGCTGTGCTGCTGCGCAGGTAAGTAGGGAAGTGACCATTTGTGTCACTGTTCATGACAAGAGGTCTAATTTAAGGCAAAAAGGAGCGGGCAGTGGGCAACTAAGACATGAATTAAGAGCTAAATTTGGGACGAACTGCCGCTAAAATGACATTAATGACTCAGAAGTGGGGGGAAGGGCCGCATTCAAATTCAAAAGATGCTATAAAACCACTAGGGCTAGCCACAAGGCAACACTTGGTTGTTTGAGAATTGAGCAAGTATAGAGCACTGAGCACTGCGTACTCTTACCACCGTCAACTGTAGAAACGATGATGGCTGTGAGAACAAGAGTGCGATTTGCCGAAGTTACCATGGAGCCCTGCATGGATCATGAGGAGCCTAGAGAGGTGGCAGCTGCTCCAGAAGTTCTAAAATAAGCACACACACCACAGCCATAGAAAGACAAGTAAACAATGGGGCCAATCCGTGTATCGCCACGAAATCCCCAGTTTTGCAAATTGTCAATGGTAGAGAAGGGAAAAGCCATCACCCTTGAAACAGAGGAGGAGGAAGACTTGCAAGCTCTGATCGCCCAAATTGAGGTGCAGGACGATGAGGTGGAGAATGTCTCCCAAGTGCCTTCTGCGATAAAGTTACCCCCTACATCCCCCCGTGGAAGGGGAAAGCCAAGATACCAAAGGACCTGGAGGCCACGAAGAGGCGCTCCAGACCTCGCTCCTTCCAAATGAAATAAGGTTTGAAGGTCTTCTGTTGGGATGGGTACCTAATATGAAGTTCGAAGATTGGGACCTCGCGGACAGTGATAAGTTCCCACAGTTGGCTGCAGAGAAATTACTGAAGCAGAAATGGTTACGCGGTGTGGAGAGGGCTGGGTTACTCCATCTGCGATGGATACCCCACTACCAGCATGTGCCCATCACCATTTTTGTCATTTGGAAGCTATTGTGCCTGGTGCATGATGGGTATCTCTGGTTGGAGGAGCCGATTCCCATCACGCCCGTTCTAATTTACCGGATTTCTCAACTACCAATTAAAGGAAATGACCTCGCATGCATCGTAGGAAAGAGCAGTGACTTGGCCCTCGCAAAAGCTATGAAGGCCATGTATAAGTTAGAAAAGAGAAAGCACAGGTATGTAATAGCAACCATCAAGTACCAAGGGGTGCATGTAGCCACCCAAATACTAGCTGGCAAGCTAATGAGGAAATGTCATGCCGACGAAGTGCCAGTGTCTGTAATTGCATTGGGAGAGCAGTGCGCAGAGGGGGTCCAGTTCAACTGGGCGCAGTTCCTTTGTGATGAGTTTTTGACAAATTGTAGAGAGGCCTATGAGGAGGGTAAGACCTTCCACTATGCGTGGTTTCCCTTCTCCATCCTGTTGGTTGCAGGGGAGATGCCGAAGGATAGCCAGTTTCCCACTGTTAAGGGTCACCTACCCGAAGCTGCGAGGTACACCTCACTCTGAGCTACGAAAGATGCGACGAAGATTTGCAAGATAAAGGTGTTCTGGGTGTTCGTGGAGGCGAGCATACGAACATGGATCAACCGAAAGCCATGTTTGTCCCCTATAGTTCATAACAGCATGCAAAGCGTGACAAACTTCAAGGCATATATGCATAACCTGTATATCTGGGTGCGTAAGGATCCTACACAAAAATGGGTGAAGCTCCCATTCATCACAATGGATGATGCGATCTTCACGGTAATGGAGTCATGGCCTTTGGAATGGCACCCCCCGGACTTGGCAGAAATGGAAAAGATCGCAGCGCAACAATGAAATAAGGACAACAAGCTGCAGCTAGTTGAGAGGAGGTGCCGAGAACAAGAAGCGGCCACGTAGCAGAAGGTGGCTGAGGCAGCAACCGCAACGTAGACGGCAGAGACCACAACCATGCCAACCAGAGAGCCTGAGGAAGGCTAGGAAATGTCCATGGAGCAGGACATACAGGGGGAGGATAGGATAGAGAAATGCATGGACCCTGGACTAGAATTGACTCAACTCAAGAGGCCGCGCGTCCATGAGAAGCCAGCCCCATGGAAAAAGGCAAAGGCAACAAAGACCTTCCTCGATCCAATCCCGCTCACCAAGGAAGACCTTGTTGACATTGGCAAGACAGTTTGCGATGTCACTAAGGATACCTTTGAAGAATGAATGACGGAGCAGAAAACTGTGTTGGGGGCACTCAGAGCGCAGTTGCAGGCATTATAGGTGCGATCCCCAGGAATGATGGCACCATACGTTGCGGCAGGTACATCCGAAGCTGAGCAGATGTTGCACACCTGCACAACGAACACTTGTATTACCCGAAGGTGCAGTCTCAGCAGCAACTGAGGGCGATAGGGCCACAGTAAGCCAAATGAAGGGTTGGGCATTGAATTTGGCTGCCCTTCCCAGGGAAACCCTCTACCAACTACTGGATGTGGTAACTGCTGAGCTCCACGCCAGGGATGGCCGCGCCCTCCAGGTCTTGAGTGAGCAGAAGCTAAATATAGAACAGATCAACCTGCAACACAACGACCTGGTCGCATAGACCTAGGGATTGGAACAGGCTGTGGAGGAGGCTTGTAGTATCATACCAGAGTTGGTTGTGCCAGCGGTACTCCCAACAACAGAAAAAATTCACCAACTGGCGGCTGGAGTCCGCAAGGCCCAGGAGGAGGCAACGAAGGTTCAGTTGGAGCTAAACCTGTAGATCATTGAGCTGTAGCTGAAGGCACAACCCTCTACACCCGCGGAAGTCAGAGAGCAGTGCCACTATGCAATTCAATCGAGGTTGGAAGCAATAGAGCATGCCGTACAAGATTGCACGGGCTTGTTGGATCAGTCACTCTTCACGCTAACCTTACTGCAGGAAGATCCAACTATACAACGTCTAGAGATAGAAGCACGACAGTTGCAGCAGGCATATGACAATGTTCGGGGGACCGCGCAGATGGTTTCCCTTACTTAGTGACTAGCCAAGATGAAGGAGGCCTAGGCTCTAAAGGAAGAGGTGGACACTGCACGTCAGAAAGAAGCAATGCTTAAAGCGCACATCCAGCCTTGGCTCGATGAAGCATTCACAGTCACTACCAAGATTGAGGCAAAGTTGGCACATATGTAGGGCCTATATGCACTAAGGCAAGGAGGTGGCCCTGACAATGATGGATCAAAGATACACGCACAACTAGTACAACAGACAGTGAAAGAATGTGCTGCAGACTTAGGCGAAGCACAAAAGCTACTTGATGGACTCCGCACGAAGATCACTGCACCAACCGAGTGATTCGGGACGAGTCACGATGATTGTGTTGGGGGCTTGTTGGGTAGCGCATCCCCCCATAGCATGTTTTTGGGGCTTAAAGCCCGACTTTTGGTCAATGTAATGTAAAGACCCTGCGAAATGTGGGTGCGGAGTGCAAGAGTCTAGGGTTGTATACCCTAAGAACATGTAATTTAATGTAAAGTGTGTCGGCCTACCCATGGTCCGTGGACCATTGGATTGTATAAATAGAGGGAGGATCTAAGTGGAAAAGAGATCTTAGTTTTTACAAGTAATAGAGAGATGTGAGGGCATGATTAGAAGCTAGAAATATATCTAAAGGTATTAGGTCGTAGTGATAGGTAGAGGCGTTGTAGTTGAGTGCGCAGAGGCCTAGTAGAGTCTGCATTTGTGTGCGCTAACCCCTGCAGGTGAGTGCGTAGGGCGGAGTTGGGATTGTACTTGAACAAAGAATAAATAAAAGATAAGTTGATTCTGGAATATTTGTGTGTCTATGCTCTGTTATATTTATGCATCTCTTTATAGTTTTATGATTGCATGCACTTGTTATGAATGTTGAATGATTAATGAGAATATTGGGCCCACATAATTAAGTTAAGATCTATAATAATAGCATAATAAGGATAAAGGATCTAGACAACACCTCTTCACGCTCGTTACAGAGCCACGCAGGAGTAGTTGCACAAGTTGCGAAGGACAAAAGGCTGCACGGAGCAACGCAAGTGCGTAGGTTCAGTTTGCAAACTTCCTAGATTTCATCAAGATGTCCCTAGGGTGCAGAAACTTGGTTCCAGCACCCTCCCATACTACCTCAGGTGAGACCTCAGTCCGCGCACCGTGGACTATTGCCGAAAGTGCCGGTAGTTTCAAGATTTGTTTGGCTAAATCACTTCTGAACCTGGGCCAGGCCCCAACAAGCCAACAAACTTTTCTCCTATTTTCCTTTATTTTGATAAATAAATACGAATTATTTCCCCTTTTCTTGGAATTATGATGCACGTGCTGTCCTTGATGGAAACTCACTTATGACAGAATTCACAGGTCAGTTCAGAGGTGACATAATGAATACAACAAAATACTAGAATGCATATAGATGTGATAGAATGCATGACAATTTAGAGGAACCAATTCAGAGGAATGATAAAGTTGGAAGTTTAGGAAATATGTGTGGGTTCTCTTAAGCCAAGTCACGTATGCACGTGAGTTCAGTGAAGAAAAGTAGCGTATGGTTTTTGTACCATGGTATTCTAAATACCAGGGGTCCTTACCATGGTATTGACCCATAGTAATGAGTGCAACAACGAATGTTGATCCCGTCAAAGATTACCACCGACACTAATGTTGTTTTGACCCGTGATATTGGATGAGGGATAAAATATATAAGTAAGTGAAGATCAAAGGGCTAAGTGTGAAAATGAAAGAGTTTTTTATGAATACTTCAATCTGAAGTATATTTGCATTGTAAGGCCGATAATTCTCACATTAATCTGAAATAATTATGCACCGATGAATACAATGATGGATCAGGATCATGAGACCTGAAATGACTATTCATTTTATGATATGTTCAAGGATTGAATGGATCTATGTACTGATGCATGTTTTTATCTTTGATTATTATGATCTGGGTCTTTCTGAATTTCTGAAGAGCTGCACAATTTTAGGTCAAAATTTGTTGATGTATATGCTCGTTGGTTTTGGGAACATCGTGTATACATGTGGGTTCACTTCTGCAAAGTTGCATATATAAAGTGAGAATTTTTTGTTCATAAATTACTGATAAACCTGATCAATGTTACTATTTCTCTTTTGTATGTCAATGATGTCCTCATGTTGATTTGGGTTGAGTGATAATGTCTGAATTACAAATGATTGAATGATGAAGTTGAATTTTGGTATTAATTGATTGATGAATGTTAAGATTAGTTGCTGATTTTGATCAAAGATCAAAGATAGTTTTCTGATTGGTTCAGAGTGTTGACTATATATGAGTGTGATTCAGTGTTCTTTTCAGAAATTGTAGTGGTCAAATTTTCAGTTTTCAGCAAATTAAGATCTATACGTGAGTTTCTCTCTAGAAAAGTGTGTATGCACATAGGTTTCCCTAAGTGAAGTAGTGTATACATTTTTGGCAAATGAATGATCAGGGTTGCAGTTGGTTCTTTGTGTTGATGCATCATTCTAAGTTCAGTTTTGTGTACTCGTTATAGTGATCTAGCTATTCCAGTTGATTGGTTAAGTTTTGATTATGTATCAGTTATTTGGGTTTCAAATATTGGTTGATTATGTGTGTCGGAGATTGATGATTGTTTGAAAGTGATGATTGAGCATAATTTTTGATATTGGATTCATTCTAAAAATTTGATGAAACATGGTCCATGGATGTTGCTGGGGGTTGGAGCCTTTAGTGAGGAAGTCGAAGCTTCTTGCTAGTAGTAGTTGATGATGAGATCAAGGGGTTGGAGTTCCCTTCCAGTAAGAGCCGGAGAACGAGTGAAGGTTGTAGACTTTAGTGGGTGGGTGCCTGTGTAGTGGTATGATTCTGCACTAATACAAGAATGTAAGCAGGTTTTGATATTAAAAAGTTTTGAAAACTGAAACGAAAACAGTGGTGGTTTACTCCCACATTGGGTTTCCACCTTAAATCAAGGTTTTCATGTGTATTTACTTATGTGTGATACTTTATTCTATTCTTACTGAACCTATTTATTTCTTATTAAATGCTTGATAAATCTCTTACATTCTGATTCAAAGTTTAATAAATAAACAATTAGATGTTTTACAAAGTTTACTGGGAATACACTAGTTTCTTTTACAACAGTCGCATACATATGCTAGTTGGGTTCAATCAAGTCGCGTATACATTTCAGAAAATAAAAACTATTCTTGTGGGTTTTTAAAATATTAATTCACTCCCCCCTCTAATTATTTTTCCCAAAAATTGGTAGCAGATCATGTCCTTCAAAAGAAGCTTGATCACTTGAAGGAAGATCTCGCAAGATGAGCAGTCAAGACAGATCAACATCTATCATACCACCACTTTTCAACGAAAATAATTTTATATATTGGAAGGAAAGAACTAGATCCTATCTTTAGTCTCTTGGAGTAGATGCTTGGGAAATTGTGGAAGGAGGTTACCAATATCTAGCTGCAATTCCTACAAATGTATCAGAAAAGAAGACATATGAAACCAATGTGAAAGTTGTCAATGCTTTATTGGGAAGTATGACAGAATCAAAACATGTCAAATTTATGTAACTAAACACAAAAAATAAATATGGGATAGAATCATTCAAAGCTATGAAGGCGATACCAAGGTAAAAGGTGCTAAACTCCAAACTCTCGGAATTCAATATGAAACTCTCAGAATGAATAATGATGAAAGTATTGCTAGTTTCTTTCTATGTATAGATGAGATTGTAAATCACATGAAAAATCTGGGTGAAGAAATAAAGGACACTACTTTAGTAGAGAAAATATTAAGATCTCTAACACCTAAATTTGAGTCAAAAGTGTCTGTCATTCAAGAGAAGAAGGATCAACAAACTCTTACTATTCTTCAACTTCATTTGATCCTGACTACTTTTGAAATGAAGAAAGGAGGTCCCTCATAAGTTAGAGAAGCTGCATTTAAAGCATCTGCAAAAGGAAAATAAAAGGAGGAATGCAAGGAATCACGATACATATGAGAAGAAGATGAGGTGACCTTTGTAAAGAAACTTCAACTGGGCACTGGCAGGTTTAGTGGTGAGCTTGCCTTCAAATTTTTTTCTTGTTGTAGAGTTGGTCATTATGCTACTAAATGTCGTCATAAAGACAACCATGACAAAGGGAAGGGTTTTGAAAAAAGTAATAGGAGACAGTTTGATAGTATAAGAAGTTATTATACTCATGAAGATTGTGATGGCTTGTCAAATGGTGAATAAGGTGAATCTGATCAAGATCTTAAGTTACTCATGGCTTTTGAGAAAAATACTAATGAGTCTAATGATAAATTTGTGGATGCATTAGAAGAAAAGGATTTCTTTGAAGAAATTACTCAACTCAAAATTTTCTTGGAAGAAAACAAAGTAGCCATAAATAAATTATTCAAAGTAGCCTAAAACAGACTTTAGAATACGAGTTTTGAGTATATACATTATTAGGTTCATTTCATGGATGTTGTATTTGCTTTTCCGGTTAGTTGCATAGACGAATATATGGATTATTTTACTCTCTTTTTCTGAATCATTTGGTTCTGATCTAATAAGAAGAAGAATTTTAAAGGGTTTCCCCCATAGTGGGTTTTTCCCTGGTCTTCGACCAAGCCTGGTGTCTCTATGTGAATGATTTTCTTCTATTATTCCTTTATGTTTTGCTGCATTGATGATGATGATATTATTCTTTCTGCATATTTTCATATGATGCTGAATAATGATGTAAATCTAAATAATGTTATGATGTTATGGGGTGAACCTAATGTGTTAATGAATAAATTCAGTTATCAAAGCAAAGAACAATATAGCCCTATGAAAAATTAACATATTTTCCTTCAATTTCCTCCTCACATGCCAACCTATGAACTTCCACCATCCTTTTCTCCTATTTCCTTATTTTCATAAATAAATGCCAATTAATTCCTCTTTCCTTTCCAAAGCCTTTTCCATTTTCCCTTTAACCATAATAAGCCAAATGAACACTCACTAGGATGTTTTTCCCAACATTCAACTCGAAATACGTGTCCCATGACCTTGGTTATTATTTTTCCTTTATTAGATTTGTTACATGGATTCTTAACTTGGTACTATTACAAAATTGATATTTCGAATCCTCTAGAAGGTGTTTCATGGAAATAAGACACAATTTCAATGAATCAGATGAAAATGAGAGCATTGTTTATACACCTAAGATATATTAGTCATATGATGAGAGTATATTGGATTTTAAATGATTTAATCCTTGCTATATTTCTTATTATTTATATGTGTAACTAGTGAGTGTGTAAAAATATGGAGATGAATGTAGACTAGGCCGAGAGGGAAGTCAAGCCATGAGAGGCCATATTCTATAATGGTTGAGCTTCACCTAATAAAGTGTTAAATTTTCTACATCTTCATTTCTATTATGGCATGTGCGTAAACCCTATTAAATACATGAACTAGAATGTGCTTCTTTCGAGGTGAGAGTAGAAGAATTATAAGTCTATGCGCCAAGAATATCCATCATTGGTCACTGAAAGAATCAATGGTGATCCATCTAGGAACTAGATTTTGATTTCATGCCAGAAGGAACCTAGCTCTTCATAATCCAACTCAGCCAAGGTGCATGCAACTAAGGGTTAAAAGAACCCCTTGATGGGTGGATCAAATTTTAGTTAATGCATTCAACATGGGATCCACATATGATATGTGTAATGGTTATTTAGACTAAGGAGTATATTTGGTGCTATCAACATAAGTGAGTCAAGGTGTAACCCCTAAATCCTAGATCATAAGGATCCAAGTTATTTGGGTTGGACCCCACACTAAGGTATATGGATTTCTATTTGGGATGGAAGGCTATCTGGTGTAAAAGCATCTAAGATTGCGCTGACATATTTGGATTGAGAAGGAGCATAATTCCTAGATATATGGACCCATTCAAGGTGAATAGACTTGGTTATTTTCATGAAGTTAGCATTAGAGTGAAGGAATTTGGGATTCACCTAGAATCATAGGTGTTTTTCTTAGCATTGGATGACGAAACTCAGGGTTTCAATCAGATCTAGTGGTAAACAAGAGTAGATGGTGCATTCTACTATGTCATGGATGTGATCAACCCAATTTCTTGGGCCTATAACCTAAAGGTTCTAGAGATCAAATTCCCACAAAATTTGATTTTTTAAAATCCCCAGAATTAGTCTACATCATCAAGTCATGGACCTCTAATTTCAATTGTGTAAATGAAATATGTTGTTCTTCCACTATATGATGAAAACTAAAATAAAATTATAATTACTACAACTAATGATTTAGCTTTAGAGTGTCAATATCACCTTGATATGGCTTGATATTGACATTGGCTAAAGTTTTGAATGGGGCTATGAATGGTTCATGGCACTTGAATTAGGTTAATATTTTCCAGGTTGTTTCTTTAGATCCTTCTCTCTTTCTTTGTAATATTTTGATCTCCCCTCTCATTGCACCTCTACTTTAAAACAACCATCTTTTCTAAATGTCTCGAGATTATTGGTCAAGACTACCATAAGGAGATTCACATTATGTTTTACATATACAACTTGGGATTCCAACTGTGAAAACCTCTCCTCTATAGGATTAGGTGGGATATTAATAGGTTTTTCAGCCATGACTCATGTTTTATGAATTTTGGCTTATTTGATCTAGACCCCATGAAAATATCCAAAATATACCCAATGAAACCTTGCTCTGATACTAGTATGATCCATTAACTACCATGGATATTTTACTCGACATTTCAACACAACACATATAATAAAATTGTACTTAAAAATATGAAATATACACTATGAGAGTTTATTCTCTTTATATTCCTAGATCTATAAATTATTATTTATTGTGTATCAAACTTAAATTATAATTACGTAAAAAATAGATAAAAATGAAATAAAAACTCACAAACCACATTTGTCACAAGATATATCTTGAGAAACCCATTCAGGAGAAAAACTAGGTGGGAGGTGAGGTTGCTCTATTGTCTTTCTATGAATAAAAAATGGATGCAAGTACAAAGAAGTAAGGCTTGTTTCTCATGGTCTACTATAGTGCACAATTGTTCTCTATGTACTCTCTCCATATCCCTATGTTATTATTCTTGTTTATGGAACAAAATTCACTCAAAAAGAAAGGAACCCCTTTTCCTCCTAGAAGCCTAGTTATAACAAAACTTGACAACCTACGAGTGGTTAGGTTGACTCCTTCAACTATTAACTAGAGTTAAAAATTAACTCTTCTAGAGCCCTCTTCATCATTATCATGTGGCTAGCCCATTTTCCATGAGTAATGCAGTTGGTGTGGCATCCTAGCGAATTATGATAGACAAAATACGAATGTCAACTTCTAAGTGGAAGAAATTTTGCATAAACATTTTGAGTGAGGTGATTATTATGGCATCATTGGAAAGGTATCTATGTGTAGAATATGATAAATGGGTAAAACACTAAAATGATAATGTTCTGTCCCCGAAAAAATGATTTTTGATGCCTCAAAATGATGCCAAAAGGTTTTAGAGCCCAAGTTTCGAAACCAGGTCTTGTTGGTAAAATTGGTCCTATTAGTTGATTCCTCCACTTTTTCCACTATACAATCATAGAGATGGAAGATAAAAAATATAATATTCCAATCTCAATCAAAGTAAGCTATAACACAATTTATTGTAAACATTGTTCGATAATAGCCTTTAGCACTTAAGTCCAACAATTAATAACTACAACATGACTAATGCAATACTAGATCCTCTATCAATCCTCTAAATAGTACAAGGTTTAAGGAGTCTAGTACCAAAATACAATTATGTTCTCTTCTGTAACTTGGTTAGAACCATTGCTCATAGTCCTCTAAGGCATCATTTCCCCTTGATTCATTCTGCAAATTTCATCCCTGATGTCCATTGCTCTAAAATAATCTCGATACATATTGTTAAAATCTTGCCACATTTGGTCCCAAATGGTGATATTTTTACCTTCAAGGTTTATGGACCACTAGAGAGCCATGTGCTTCAAGGTGGAAGGGAAAAGGTTGGGCATTTTCTCATCTGTGGTGTAGTCAAAAGTTTTTCCCACAACAACAAACATAATCATGAAGGTGTCAAGATCCTCTGTGACTAGGGAATAGAAGTGTGGAATTATAGATGGGTTAATATTTTTCATTTTTATTTGTCCATTTGTATCTCTAATAGGGAATAAAAACACTCCAGGTTGTATTTCTTACGCCATAGTAATAGTATGGGTTGAATGATTTTCTTATTTTGCAAGCTACTAAAAGATCCTTTATTTCTCACTAAAAAAAGCCTCAAATGTCCCTTTGGATAGGGAAAGAGGATCACAGTTAAGGTTGGATGCTAGTAGAAGTGGGGTTTTTTAATAAAAAAATCCATGTATTTTCCCTATGTTCACGAGGCATTTAAGAAAAATTCTTTAAAAAGAGAAGAAAATTTACGCCTTTGTATTCTCTAAAAGAATTCTAACGTTTTCTCTATTTTTATTTTTATTGAAGACAAAATAAAGAAAAAGAGTGAATAAATCAATGAAAAAGGAAGTGCATACCTTTACATATCCTTGACAACGACAGTAGAAGGTGATGGCTCTCATTATTGCAACAATGATGTTGCATCTCCAATGGGTCTCAACTTTAATTATCAACTCAAGGTTCATACAAACTTAAGGGTCGGCACTATATGTGCAACAGGAACCATCTTTGTCCTTTTCTAATTCTAATGCAGGTGATAGATTTTTCAATGTAGATTAGATGAAAAAAATCCAATCAGGTTTCTAAGTTGACTATACTAAATCAAAGTGAAATTGTAGAAATAAATTACATAAATGAAATGGAACATACCTTTTCTAATTGCAGGAAATGGAAAAAAAAAACGTTTCTTAAAAGTAACATACATGGAAAGTAAACATAAAATCTATGTTGCAAAAAGATAAAAACAACACTAAAAAAACATACAATAAAAGCATCTAAAGGAAACTTCAAGAGATCTTTGTTCTTCTAAACTCCATCCTCAACATCCCAAAAATGTTCTAATATAGTACGGAAACTAGATCATGGGTTTATTTCCAAATTTGATGAAGAAACATTAGTGGAATTTTGAGGTCTAAAATCCTCCTAACGAAAATATTAAAATAAAAATTTTAAAATAATAAAATAATATTAAAGAATTTAAAAAAGAAAAGAAGGAAAATGCTTTTTTTTAATTGTACTTTTTTACCAATATCCTATATAAGTTTACTCAAATGTCAAGTGTAGACACCTTTGTATGCATAATTCAATTCCACATCTGACGATTACCCACTATGCATATTTTTTAGTAGACCCACATTGAAAAAAATAGAAAATACATGAAAAAATGTGTTGAACAAATATTTTTCATGTATTTTCATTTTTTTCGATGTGGGTCTACTTAGAAGCATGTATAGTGGGTCTCGTTGGATGTGGCATTGAATTATGCATCTGATGGGTGTCTACACTCGACATTTGAGTAAGCCTATAATGAGATAAGTAAAAAATGAAATTAAAAAAAAAAAATACTTTTGTTCTTTTCCCTCCAAACTATTCCCCCTAGGTGTTAGGCAGACAAATCCCTCTTCCAAAAAAGAGCGATCTCCCTAGACCTCAAAGAAATCTATCAACAAAGAAGAAATAACTGCTAACTTTCCCTAGTTTATGATTGATTGAAACAAAGAATATGATAGAGGTCACTTACCATTTAATCAAAATGCTTGATGAAGTCCCTTACATAACTTTCGACCGTCTGCTTCTCCTCGATTCTTTAGATATAATTCCATCACTTCCCACAAATTCTACCTGATGTCATAAAGGATATCTACATATATAGAAACATACACAAGATCAAATCATCTAGTAGATATCATAAATGATAAATGAGCTAATTAACTCAATCGTATATCTTAAATTGATCAATATGAAATCATAACCTATGTGGGTGATCAAGGAATCCCACAAATGATATCAAAGATGACATAATTGGGAAAGAACAATTTCTTTAATATTAATAAAATGGAGAATAAACTTACAACCTCAAAGCCTTGATGTTACAAGTCTCTTCTCATGATCTCCAACCCTATCCTTGAATGAATAGCCTCCTAGCCTTATTTCTGTAGCATAAGCCTACTTCCAATAGTCCTCTCCATTCCTCAGGCCTATGTTAGCTTTATAGGCCTCAAGGGGAAAGTTTGGGATCCATTTCCCAAGGGATGAGATCCATTAATGGTGGAATAGGGGTTCCACAAAGAGAGGGAGTTAGCTCCATGATGGGAGGAATTAGGGCTGAATAGGTACCCATTCGAAGCTTCTTAGTTGGGAAAGATTCGACTAACAATGCTTCTAGACTTTAATTTTTATTTTTACCTTTTTTAAGTCATGTGTGTAGGTCACAGTGTAAGATAGAGCACAACGCACTTATGTGCACTTTCTAATGGACTCTTCTACGTACGCGCAAAAATTGACTAGGGAACTACGTAGGAAGCCAAAAATGGGATTTTGAGCCATGGGACCCATAAGTTTCATTATCTTTGGGATATTTTTTATGCTAGACTTGTAAGGGGATGATTTGGAACACATTTATGGATAACGAAATATCCAAAACATTCCTCATTTTCCTAACACAACAAAATGGAATGTAACAGATTGCCCCCTAAATTGCATAGCTAGAAGAGATGCTTGATGACTGAAGCACTTTATCATGCCAAGGATTGGGATAGAGACTGTAATCAGAGACCTAAAACAATCAATCAATTGTTACAATTCAATAAATCATCATCGTTGAGGCAGGAATTCCCATACTCAGAGCTTAAATGTCTCAAAGAATTAGTACAAAGATACATCTGAAGATTTGTTTCAACAAAAGACATAGTATGGACGTATCCATTAATGGATCTATGTTTAAAATCATGAATATTTAATGACTCCACGTAGTCTGGATGGATGAAACTAGATCTAGGGTTTTGATCTCCATCTCTCGGTCCATAGTACAAATATAACCATGTGAGTGAATGTCTTATAGTCGAACATGATAGAAACCACCTGATTACTAGTCAATGATGTGAATCATTAACAAGTGCGAGAGAAACCACCAATAATGAAAATGGCTCTGAAGGTACTTCTAGTACAATCTACAAAGAGTGAATAGATGTGCTGATGTCAAACACTCGTAGAATCATTTGATCGAATGTCAATGGTGAGAACCTCTTGTCGAAGGTGAGAAACATGCCATTAAGGTATGCAAGATCCAAGGTATTGAAGGTTTCTAGATCAACTTCTAGATAGTGAGCTGAAGTCGATAGGAAGTGATTTGTTGCATGAGGGACTACTACACGACACTCATTTCAAGTTTTGAAGAACAAAATTTTGGAGTAATCCAAGACTGACTCAGGGATGGTCAATGCAACTGAAGGCTATGAATGGGAAAATAATTTGACTGAGGTTGGACTTCTCTTGAACATATCAGAGACACGACATTCTGACTTGGCATCATTTGACTCAAAAATAATACCCAAACCAAATGAAGACTTTCAATGAGGTATGTTCAACTGAGAGGAAAATGGATTTCCCAACCCGAACGCAAAAAGTGATGAAGTGTCATGTCCAAGCATGACATACTTCCATTTACAATACAAAACAAATGTTCTTTCCCACTTTTATCGCACCATTACTAGAAAGTACTTCTTTATTTTTTACAATCTTAAGGAGGATAACATATGCTTTTCTTGTAACCTCATCCTTAGAATGAGTCCTTTGAAGTATTTTTAACAAACCCTACGAAGGAGTGGTTTGGTCTCGTCATTCTTAATGAGTCCTAAACTATTTAAGTTTTAAAAGTGGAGTGAAGGGGTAACTCGTTGTTGTTTTCATGTTTAAAGAGTTTGAAAAGACAAGAAAATAAAACTCGTTCAATTCTTTCAACGTAAATTTTAACGAGCCCAAAGAAAGTGAATCTTGGCTTTTTTCAGTTTTAGGGAGTGAGGAGAAAAACATAAGTAAACTCCACATTGTCCTTCTTTGTAAATCAAGTCCCTCAAGCCCAAAAAAGGGTAAAATAATGCAAGAGAGAACTCTATTGACCATGATTAGTCAACGTATTGCTTTTTTGTAAATATTCTAGTTCAGTTTGTAAAATAGGTAAACTTATACTGAATAGGTGGTTGTTCATTTACGTTTACGAGTTAGAACAGTCAAGTACTCAACGATCTTTTCATGATTAAGGAATCTGAAAAGGGCGTAAAGAGAACTCCTTGTTTCACTTTTTCATAAGTTTTAATGAGTTTGAAAAAGTGGTAAAAATATAATCAATTCCAAAATGATATATTTTCATAAATAACCCGTGATCTACACACTTAGACTAAAAAATCATCATCACAACTCAAAAATGTAGTAAAAAACATTATGAATTTGGATTTTAAAGGCCAATAAGAAAAACTTAATATTTTAATATGCCTAAAACTTGTAAAAACCCAAAAAAAGTAAAAAAAAATTACCTTTTTTGTGTGTTTTTCCCTTTGAGAGTGATAGAGTGTATTTTTCACCAAGAACTTCAGAGGAAGATTCTGGGAAAATAGTTGGACGAAATCGTGAGCTGTCTTCTCTAGGTAAATCATCTCTCTGATATCTTCACTTTCATGGTTTTTATTTTTCATTTTGACCACATATTTTGGTTTTTTTGGTGATGGTTTTCAAATAGAAAATCACCCTCGATGTGTGCAGATCACCCTTATTGGACCTGCACACATCAACTAAGTTTTTTACATTAAAAAATGGGATGTGCACAGTTTCTAGGGGTAGAAATGTGCACATCTACACTATTTTTCTCATGTGTCTATACACAATGCCGAGGGCATAAAAAATTTAATAGAAAACGCCCAAAATTCTTGCAAAAGTTTACCACAATCTTCTCTAATGATTCTCCATGTTTGTTTGCAAGGTTTTTAGCTACAAAAATCAAGTGGAGGGAACATGAACATGAAGAAAAATACGTAGTTTCTCTGAACCATCTAGAGACTATATATGCATTGACAAATTGTGGCCTATATAAGTTTTTCACTATTCTGGGCATGAAGGCCCAACTAGACTTGCTGGAGTGGATGGTCACTAAGTGGAATGCATGGGAAGAATGATTCATAATTGGAGACCACAGACTCATTATCGATGTTGATGACATTTACTTCTTATCCAGGCTCCCATGTTGTGGGGTGGAAAATGTCTCTTTATGGACATAGGCAAGGTGGCGAAAAAAATGCCACCTGTCTAGTGCAACATTGCTCTCCAAGAGTTGCTCTCAAACATGGGAGAATTGACATAAAAACCATAGAGAGGATTCCTTTGAGAGCTATTGGGCTCCCTGTTGCATAATTATGCAGAAATGCAGCTCTTCACTTTCTTACAAAGGCTCAGATGCAAACAACCATAGAGTGTTCGCAACCTACTATATTTGACTGGTGCGATGATGTAGTTGTCAATCTGAAAGGGAAACTAACTAGATTCAGAATCGAGAAACTCAAGAATTTTGGGTATGGTTCCCTTGTCATCCCATTTTGTCTAGAGAAGATCCTGCTTCTCGCTCCACAGGTAGCTATAGAAAGAGGAGTACCTCTAGACCCTCGCATGATGAAGTGAGTCGCACTGATGGCATGCCACGGACAGGGAAAATTTTAAGAACCCCCCCTAAATTTATAAGTATAATAAATGGGAAAATCTTCATGGTATATAGGAAAAATGGAAGGCGATTTTATCAATAATATAATATGTATATATAATTTTTTGGCAAATC
>APFE030523412.1:63126-197329 GCA_000404065.3 Pinus taeda | reverse complement strand
ATATAAGGTGACTTATGGAGTAATATAAAAAGGTTTTATTTATTTACCATGCATCTAGTTTATTTATATTTTTATTAATTTACCATACCTCTTTTACAAATATGGTATTTGGCCCATATGATTCACTTAAATAAAACCTCTTTCTTGAGCCTTCATAAATAGAACAAGGGTTATGGACTAAATATAAAAAGGTTTTATTTATTTACCATGCATCTAGTTTATTTATATTTTTATTTATTTACCATACCTTTTGAGTAAGTATAAAAAGACGTTTTATTTATTTACCATACCTCCACTTTAATAATATTTTTATTTGTTTACACCCTTACATGTATATAAGGTGACTTATGGAGTAATATAAAAAATGTTTTATTTATTTACCATACCTCTCATTTATTTATATTTTTATTAATTTACCATACCTCTTTTATAAATATGGTATTGGCCCATAGGATTCACTTAAATAAAACCTATTCTTGAAAATGGGCGAATGGATTCACTTAAATAAAACCTATTCTTGAAAATGGGCGAATGGAAGGTTGTAACTCCTAATTTCAAGGGCTAAATTTACCTTTTTTACCCTCTCCCTTAAAATAAGGTGGGCTATTTGAGGTGATTTGTAAAAATGTACTATGATACAAAATATTCGCCCACTAAAAATTTAAAACCCCTTAATTTTGCCAAAGGGCGAACATTCGCCCCTAAAATTTTCTATGGCCATAGAGGTGGAAAAGGGTCAACATTCTGATATACTCGTGATTTATTTTGGTGGTTGGTAAATCAAATCATCATGATTGAATATTTTCCATATACAGGCATGGATTACATGGGCGATCCAGATATGCCACTTCTAGTTGGGATGCAGTGGGGCGATCTAGGTAAAAACTTCACAGTTTGGTTGTTTTTTTGAATTTTTGAATTTTTTGTTGTTTTTTGGCATCCAAAACTAATTGTTTGAAATGATCATGCAGATGTGGATATGGACCTGGTGAGACTGGAAGGGTTACACATATATGACAGATGTAGTGAGCATCCAATAGCTCTCACAGTGCAAACCTCAGATGCAACACAAGAATTGGCCGAGTAGGAGCACAACCTTGATAGGTTGACCCTAGATATCCTAGATGTCAGGAATGATGACTTGCCTCTCTGCTATCAGAGGCACACTGTGGGGGTTCTTAGACCTATTAGTTGCTTTCTAAGATGAGGATCTCACACTGTTGTCTGCTACCATGACCATCATGTGCAGCCGCTAGTCTTAGGGCTAGATTTTTTCTTTTTGATGTTGTACCGATATGTTTAGAAAATAAAGGCCATGGGGCCTCATGTGTTTGGATGACATTTTTGTAAAAACCACACTTTTTACAAAAAAAATGACTAATGAAAGCTACTACTTCTATTTCACTCTATATTGTACAATATATGGATGAATATTGCTTTTAATTTTTTACAGATGTTTTAAAAATGCCAATATAACACATAATTAGCTAATGCATTAGTTAATGTGTTTAAATTTCTCGAAATGTGTTGATACTCAATATAATCAAACTCTCTTTCCAAGAGATGAACCCTCAAAAACATTCTTAACATTGAATCACTTCTAAATAAATAGACACCATTCAAACATAAAACTATGAGTTGTGAATCTAACCTCACGATAAATTAACGAATGTCAAATGAAATGGTGTCAGATAATAACTCAACCACTGTACTATATTGTACAATTTTTATTCGTTGTTCAAACAAGGCATATCCCATGAATAGAAACTAACTCATCTGTGGGAGAATAAATGAACCGGGCTACGGAAGATAAATTCTGAGGACTACGACTAGCGTCATCAGCAAAGCCTATGTAAGTCTGAGGGAGCGTTGACATTTGAAAATCAAGTGGAACACAAGATAAGCAGGAGAAGTAACATAAAATTGTAAAAAGTTGCTAAAAATTTTCCACACATAAAATATGGTATAACAATATAAAAATTATTCACTGATCAATCTAAACATAATATTTCTTTAGGTAAATACCATTTCTAGGTTTTCTTAATGGAATTTCGTCATAATGAACTAGCTCATAGGCCCCTTTTTCGAATTCACATTTTACAATAGAAGGGCCACACCACATGGGCTCGAATTTACCAACGGCTAACTTATCATGCTCTTGATCATAGACCAAGACTAAATCCCCTTCTAAATATGAATGAGGTTTTACATTTTGATCATACTATGCCTTAACTCATTTCTTTTGGGCCTCACTAGCTAATGCAACATCACAACGAGTCTCATCGATTCGTGCTAAGTACAAGAAATGATCCTTTTTTACAGAAGGGGATGGTAACAGTTCAATTTCCAGTTTCAAAGATGATATTTCACATTCAATAGGAAAAACTACTTCTAGGCCGTAAACGAGCTGGAAGGGAGTAAAACCAGCTAAAGTTTTTGCTATGGTACGATATGTCCACAAGGCCAGAAAAATCATTAGATGCCAATCTCATTTACGAATCCTGATAATACGTTTAATCATGGTGGTTAAAACCTTTTTAATGACTTCTACTTGGCCATTCCCTCACTGGTAATATGGAGTAGAACTGTCATGATGCAAGCCTAGTTTCATAGTAAGATCAGTCATCATAAAGTTTCGAAAATGGCTACCATGGTCCGTGACGATGGATTGTGGAACTCTGAACCAAGAAATCCCATGATTGAATATGAAAAGGGATGTTGTTTCACCATCATCCTCATATGCAAGCATCAACTTGTCCCATTTCATAAAGTAATCTACATCAACAATAATGTACCCATACAAGATGGAATAATATTCCATTTTTTATGTTTTTTCTAAAAATGATTCACTCACATTTTATAGTATAAAATTATTTTACCTTAAAAATCGCCAAAACTTTAGATAGACTAATATAAAATCATTAAAAATATAAATATTTTTACAAAAATATTTCCAAACATTTTACAATTTTCATATTAGGGACTAGTGAGATTAGGAAATGTTTCTAAACTTTAAGATAAACTTCCATTCTTAAAATTTTACTTTCCCCCGACCGAGTGAGGGTTACATGTAAGGAAATATATGCCCCATTTAGCAAAAGGACTGACAACAATGATTGGGTGAAGAGGCGTTGGGTGTGTACGCATTTTTCGATCATAGATATGACAATTGTGACATTTCCTGACTGGAGTTATAGAGTCCTTAGACATAGAAGGCCAGAAATACCCCATGCGTAGGATATGTTCAGCAGTGGAAAACCCTGACATATGACCGCCACAAGCTCTAGAATGGAATTCATTCAATGCCTTTTTGGCTTCCTTGTGATTTAAACATCGTTTGAAGATGGAATCAACACCATGATGATAAAGTGTATTACTAACAATATTGTATTGTTGGGATTGGTACCGGATACGACGACGATCAGTTCGACTCAGTTTTGGCCAAAATTCCTGGGTCTGAAGATAAATGATGATATATCCATACTAGGGGTCTAAAATACTAATAAGAAAGAGATATTCATTTGGAAGAGAATCCTCTATCATGGTTTCCATCTTAGTATGGGGAAAGTCACATAATAATCTAGCAAACACTAGCAATTTCTTAGATTTATATTTTATGAATTCTAAATTGAACTCTTGTAGAATATCTATTCATTCGAAATACTTTCCCCCTAGCCAATTTCATGTAAGAATGTAAATGACAGGGTTACAATCAAAAATCACGGTAGTTTTGTGCAATAGAATGTAGTGACGAAAACGTTAGATAACTTGAATGGCTGCCAAGGAAAATTTCTACACATATGCATATTTTGCTTCAGTTTTGGTCAGATTTCTGCTTAAGTAATATATCACATGATTTTCATTCAATTCATGTTCTTGAACTAAAAACATGCTAATAGTGACATCGATTGTAGCTAATTATAAAAATTAGTCTCGATGATAATTGGGAGGATGCAACAGTGGTGTATGGGTCAATGCATGTTTAAGTGCATCGAAGGACTTTTGAGCTTATTCATCCCAAGTAAATGAGATGCCTTTTTTCAAAAATCGAGTAAAAAATTTAGTTAACTTGGAGTATTTCTGGATGAATCGACATAGAAAGTATGCTTTCCCTTGCAAACTTTGGAGTTGGCAAAGATTAAAAGGAGGAGGAAAATTTAGAATAGCCTCAACCTTAAGCATATCGATACGAATGCCTTCCTTTGAAAATAAAAATCTTAGCAATCAACCAGATTACACATAAAAAAACACTTGTGGGGATTCAACGATATATTATAGTGATGAATCTTGATAAAGATAGCTCTCAAATGCGTTGGATGGTCTTCCCGTCTCAGTGAATGAGCTAGAAAGTCATCCAAATAAGGTTGCACAATAAGGTTGATATCGTGAAATGCATAAGACATATCCCGTTAGAAAGTTTCACCGACATTCTTCAAACCAAATGGAAGTTTTCGATAGTCAAAATATCCCCATGGATAGATGAACACATTTTTATGTTGATCAACTACGAGTATGTGGATTTGGTTGTAGCCAGAAAATTCGTCCATAAATCAAAACATTTCATTTCCGACACAACCGTCAATGATTTGATTGATTTGATTACAAAACCCTTATTGATATGCCTATAATCAACACATACTCTCATGGTTCCCCATTTCTTGTTAACAGGTACAATATTGGACACCCAATCAGGCAAGTGAACTAGGTAGATGAAACATGCTTTGAGCAATTTCTCTCCCCAGCTTTAATCACAACAACTTTTCATGGATGCACTGGACGTAATCATTGTCTGATAGGTTTTTCATCCAAGTAAGTCTTAATCGCTTGCACAAGAATGCTTGGGTCAATTCCTAGCATTTCCTCATAGGACCAGGAAAAAATGTCGCGAAATTCTTGAAATAGGGCTTCATATGTTCGAATTTATTCAAATCAGCACAAAGCAACTATGTGAATATTTTCAATAATTTGTGTTTTAACTAAGATATCAATGGAAATCATTGTATATATGTTTGCCAAATTCCTTTCAGATTCATCTTGAAAAACTGACATGGGCCATTCTAGATTATCTACGATCTCATACGAAAACATAGTTGAAAAATAATTCTTGATTTTATTAGGGTTAGGGAGAAAATATGAATGATGATGATAATCGTTCCATGGAATTTCGTTTGAACTCATGACCTCCATAATACTTTCATTAGTCGAAAACGTATTGTTGAAAGGACTAGGAAGTGAAATTGGTTCTAACCAAGGTAAAGGATAATAATCATCATTGATCATATTCACTCAATCAATCTTAGAAGATGATGGGTTGGAAAATGATTGAACATCCTGGTAAACCAATTCAAATGGGCTGAAAGGCATCTCATTTCCATAGGAGTTCAATTCATACTTTGAAGGCACTATCAATGGATCAAAAGATTCCATAGTGCTTGATGTAATCATGTTAACCTCGGAAAAATTAGAAGGAAAGTTTGGCGGAGGAAGTGCAAAGGTTCCTGGCAGTGATGAGTCTTTGAGAAAACCAACACCAATATCCTCATAAGGAGAATTCATTTTTTCAAAAAAAGGTATGCTACCCATAGAGTTAGGGTCAAAAGTGTAGTAAGACGACTGGACTACTTAAACAATTTTCCCTTTCTAAGGAAATTGTTTCATACGGAAAAGCAATGAGACCACTGCTGACATAGAGTAGGTCCAACTTCGACCAAGCAAAAGGTTGTAATCAAGTTGAGCATCAACGACTTCAACTTCGATTGCAAATATTTTACCCTCTAACTCTATGGGCAGATCATTTAGGATTCCATAAGGGCAAAACCTATTCCATGAATGGATTTCAGAGTGGTAGGTGAATAATTAATGGACGGACAACCTAAATACTTCCAACAAGTAATCGCCATGATACACATAGAATCACCTTCATTAAATACTGTGTGAAACACTCATTTGGTTTTGACAAAAACTGGAATTTGGAAAACCAATTGATGTGGGAGTATAGGTATATGAATCTCAAGATCAAACATAATTAGATTAGAATCATGTGAATCAATAGCTCCAATGGCTGACAGTAATAACTTTTCTTGTGCTGGGCATGTTTACAGTGCCTTAAGAGATGACATTGCTGAAGGAGACCTAGCGAGATCTTCAACAATGTTGTAATTATGTACAACTCTAGCATGTGGGTTGAAAGTTGATTTTTGAAGCACACCTTTGGGAGGTGGTCGAATCATCATGTGAGGATTCAATTTCTCGATCTGTAATCATTCAGAAGGAAGAGGAGGAAATGAACTGGTAGGTTGACCACATGAACTAGTCTCGTTCCCATTGAACACATGACCTTTAGATCCATAATATTTTGATCTTGTAGGTACCATAACTTGTTGCGAAGATATCATCATCACATATTGCGATGTGGAATAGGAAGATGTGTTATGAGAAACAATTTTTATATCTTGAGAAGGAAATGGATCCTTGAAAATGACGGTAGTTGGAGAACCTTTAATGAATTTGGAAACCTATGCCTAATGTGGGAATTCCTTCATATAATGATCCTCATTACATATAAGGAAAGGATAACAAGGTTTTTGTTTCTTGTTAATGGGTTCAAACTTAGTGGGTTTACCTTTCGGAGAAGTATTTTTCTTTTATTTAACTTTCCCCTCCTTTTTACCTTCGGATGATTAAATCTTTCCAATGGATGATTCTATGACATTAATTTCAGAAATAGCTTCCGGAAAGGCTTTCAACGGGTGAATATTGTATGGCCAAATTCTGAGTACTTTTGGTATTTTTCTTTTTCCCCTTAGACTGTTGGCTCATAGAACCTATTATACCAACAATGACATTAGATCCTATAGGAGTTGAAACTGTTTGATCACTTGAAATTTTTGGGTGCGGTAAATTCAGGGTGTTCTTGTACAAGGTGTCAGATTGGGTATAGACTAAGTCTATATATTGGGCACAAGAAATTACCTTCTCTTCTATCATGACACCTCCCTTAGCAACACCTTTGGTAATAACAGGAAATAATGACTACACAAACCATTCAACTAAAATATGATCTGGAATAAACACTTTGACTAACCAACATCTATGTCTCCATTAATGTATACGATTGGAAATGTTAGTCGATTTTTATTATTTTAAGGAAGCCAATAGTTTGGTACCAGTATCGTATCGAATTGGTAGCTGGAAATGGGTTAAAAATGTTATTTCTACAGAGTTAAAGTTATGGAAAGGAGTGCGAGGTAACTTAATTTACCATTTAGTTGCAGAACCAGTTAAAGTTTGTTGGAAAAGGAAAATTCTAATAGAATCATCTATTAAGTAATTAGATGCACACCAAAGATGATATGTCATCATGTGATTCAATGGGTCTTCTATTGATTTGCCTTCAAATTTGGTTATGTCATTCGATAAATTGGTGGGAATCACTGACCAAAAAGGATAATAATAAATAGGATCATTCGTTAGCCGAGATAAATCAGGTAAATCTAGGGTTGCAATGAATGGTAACTATCAATTAGGGTCTTGGTGCAGAGTTTGATAACCTTGTGGATTGAGTCCAACCCCTGGAGGAGGATATCGAGGATATCCTGGAATAGCCTGTGCAGTTGGAATTGGGATTCCACTAGGCTAACCAGGGTGAACGATACCAAGTTGAGGTTGATGAGGGACTTGATACGTATGACCAGGGTATGGTTGACTCTAGAAAGGTTGACTTTGGCCCATTTGACCCAAGTAATATTTCCCCGATATAGGTTTAGCTTCTAAAGGTTGAGCTTGAACAAATTGACTTTAAAGAGGTTGAATTTGGATAAATTGACCTTGAAAAGGTTGGTTTTGGAAAGCTCGATCTTGGAAAGGTGGAATTTCAAAAGCTTACCCTTGAAAAGGAGGAACTTGATAAACTTGACCTTGAAAAGGTGGGCTTTGGAAAGCTTGGCCTTGAAAAGGTAATTGCATTGTTCCTATACCAGGTTGTCTAATAGGAATTTGTGGTGTAGACTTGATGATAGGACCATGTTGATAAGAATAAGCCTAAGGGATTTCCTGTGTATTGTATGGAATATGTATTTGAGGGGTAACTTGAATGGTCATTTGCGATACTCCCGCGATAGCTCTCTGAGGTGAGATTGGAGCCGACTTCGAAACATGTGTCTAAACAGGTGTTTAAGGTGCACTTTGAACAGGTTGTTGAACATGCGTTTGAGGAATTCCTTGAACAGGCTTCTGGATAGGTACAACAATAGTTGGAATATGTATTTGAGGAATAAATTGGACAGTATGCTGAATAGGAGGATAAACTGGAACTTGTGGGGCACCTAGAGCAAAATGTTGAGCAAAAGCAGGGTTCCAAATAGTGCTCATCCCAAGGTAAGGAGTACCAATCAAAGGTTGAGTTGTGATAGGTTGACCTAAACCAAGATAAGGTTTCTGACCATAAGTTCGAGTAAAAGGTTGACCTCCAACTATAGGATAAGATCTGACAACAGTTTTTGCTCCAGGTGGAGGATAAGGTGGTTTTACACTAGGCGGGTAATAAACACTAGTTGGGGTTACTTGAGGGTCACCTAAGTTACTGGATACCAAGTGAACATATTGTTCTGATGTCATAGGCGCTTCAGTCATGGATGTCATGCTCTAAATAGTAGATGTAGATAAACCAAATGATCAAGTAGAAGGTTGAGGAGAAGAGGAAGCTCCTCAAAAAGTCCTAGTAAGTGACTGGTATTTAGGAGGAACTGATGGACCACATACAATATTGATTCAAAGGAGTTGGTAAACATAGATGAATGAGTAGGTTGGCTCACAAGATGAATTTCTAACATGGTTCTTCTTATTGAATAAAAAGGAATGCAGTGAGGTGGAAAACTAGGACCTAAAAAGTTCAAAGGGGTAGAATACTAAGGACCAGGTTAGAAAGGATCGAAAGGAACTCTTGGAAAGACTCTTGGATAAAAGGGTTTAGTAGTGGTAACTGGAGTACTAGGTGATTCTTCCTCCTTGTTCCGAGTAATATCTTCAATGCTAATTAAACCAGGAGGTAATCCAATTGTAATTATCAACTTCATTCAAGGTGAAGTTGGAGCAAGAGTAGGAGTTATAACAACCAAAGGTGATTTTGGTCGAGAAATATCAGAATCAGGCTCTTCTACTTCTAGTTCAGTTAGTTAAGTGTCTGAAACTTCACCAGTATCAGATTCAATTTGAGGTACTTTGGTAATTTCTGGGCCAAAATGGACTAAGCCTGATTCTACTTCTTGCGTTGGATTCAGTTTGGTTTCTACCATCATAGATTGTAAAACTGTAGATGTTTGAGGTTGTTATGAGGTTCCATATCCTGTTGATTTTGACCTTTCATTTTTGTATCTTTTCAATTGACTAGGTGTATATTTAGGGGGATTACCCTGCATTCTACATGAATGCCTTAGTGAATCAGCCAGGATGAAATTTGTCTCACAAAAATAAAAAAATATTCACATTATAATCCTAAGGTCTCTAAAAAGTAAAAATAAATAATTAAGACACACTAAAAAATCTAAGGATTGAAACTAGGCAAAGAATCTTTTCACAACGAAATCACTAGCTGGTGATGAAACATAAGGTTGTAGAGATGAAAGTGAAAAGTGGCTATAGATAGAGTAGGTGGAACTAGTTACACTGGAAACCTACTTAATGTACACGATATAGTGCAAGTAAAATTCATTTATGCCATCTCAAATGAAGGATACCCTCCAAAAAGGTCCAAGTGAGTCTAGCCAACATCTATTCCAGGTACAACAGATCAATGAGCAAAGAAATGGGGTTAGGGACCATAGTAGTACTATCAATGGACACATCGTTGTATCTACCGTACTCCCTACGCTAGGATGACCTCCATTGATCTGGGATCAATGAAACTGATCTGAGACCAGTATGAGTGGTTTGAGACACTCTCTTGTGATATTGATCTAGGATAAATAAAACTGACTTCGAGTCAGTAAGAGTGATATGACACACTCTCTTCACATGGAACTAACTCCGGGTCAGTAGAGAATGTTATGAGACATTCTCGATCATTTCCTCTTCTTCATTGTTTAGCAGAGCAAAGTAGAGCAGTGCAAGGCACTGATGGCAGAGATAGTACAATCGTACATACGGATCAGCGGATGGAGTTCTCCCTAGTTGAGAGGGAGTGTTAAAATTAGAAACTAGGGACAAACTCCATGCGGGTCATCTTATTTATGGCAGCTGATATTTGTCTTGGATCCCTCTCATAGAGAGGGGTAGGATTGATCTAAATATCATCCGATTCTGATAAGTATTCATGGAGTTATGAATTTATTTTTGTTATAAGACAATTCATCAAGGTCAGCCAACAACCAAATAAACCCCACATGTGCTCAACGTTTTAGTATAAAAGGAGATGACTTGAGAGTCATTTCACACACACTTCTATCTTGATTTCTCTCCACTTGTCTTGGGTTTTAGTGGAAGAGAAATCTAGGAGTGGAAGCCCTAGACGTTGGAGGAAGAGAGGTTGCCCTAGACACAGATGGAAGGCTACCCTAGATGCGGATGGAAGGCTTCCCTAGACACACATGGAAGGTTGCCCTAGATGCAGATGGAAGGCTACCCTAGACACACATGGAAGGTTGCCCTAGATTCATATGGAAGGCTATCCTGTACGTTAGGCTTGTTGGTGTGCCCTAACCATTCAAGTACATGCACAGAACCCTAGGCAGAAATCAGTAGTAGCATGCAGCGAATTGAGGGATGTTTGTGGATTGATAGTTAGATGCATGGGACAGCAAGGAAAATAGTACAACAGTGTTGATATATGGGATAGAAAGGTACATAGTGTTGTCAATATATATGGGACAACAAGGTACATAGTGTTGTTAAGATATATGGAACAACAATGTACATAGTGTTGTCAAGATATATGGGACAACAAGGTACATAGTGTTGTAAAGATACATGGGATAGCTATGACATGGCAACAAAGGCACATGGACAACAGTAAGCATTGGGACAATAGCAAGACATAGTGCTACAATAGTAATTGGGACAACAACAAGACATGGTACTGCAATAGCAATTGGGACAACAACAAGACATGGTGTTGCAATAGCAATTGGGACAAAATAAGGTGCAGCAATGGAACATGAGGGTACATGATGCAGTACAGTGATGGGCACTGTCATAATTGATGAAGCATGATAAGATGCAACATTGTGATGATGGGTGCAACATGGTGCAGCACGGTGAGGTGTAGCATGATGATGAGATGCAACATGATGATAGGTGAAGGAGTCACCTTGGAGAGTTAGTTGAAGTAGCATGTCTTCAACTGATATCATGTATCATCTTCTTAGAGATGATCTATGCTCTTATCTAGATAAGTCAAAGTCTTGAATTCTATTGTAAATGTACTATCTCTCTCTCTCTCTCTGCTGAACTATTGAAGAACATATAAAAAGAATTGATAAAGGGTTTCCCCACATTGGGGTTTGTCCCTGGCTACTGCCACATCTTGTGTCCTCTTGTCTTGGCTTGTGTTCTGTGATTTATGTTTATGTTCTATCTGTAGTTTACTTTAATGCTGATGTGATTGCTAATCTGGAAAAGATATTGAGCTAACTGTGAAAATTGAAATAAATTTCTCTAAGCATAGAACATACCTAAACTTAACATACTTCCCCTCTGTCATGACCTAAGGTAAAATACCTAAGAATATGGTCTCGAAGGTTACCACATAAGAGAATTTAACTTGGGGGGATAGTCACAGATCAGACATACATGCAAGGGCAGAGTAACTATGCTCAATCCCCTTGAAAGTAATCAACATGGTTAATATGAGGTTTACTTCCAAGCGAATCTAAAATACCTTTTTACACCATTTTTAATATGCATAAGTCACTCTACTGTAACCAATGAAGTGGGATCTATTACTCCATTGGGTTCGATATGATCTACTGCTTGATTCCTTTGTAAAGGGAGCTTCCCAAAGAAAAATTAGAGTAAATGAATTTTTCTCCCTATTGCAAGATTCTAATGTTTGTTTGCAACTTTGGAAAGTTAACTCACTTTCCTTTTCGAAAGCCCTACAACTTGAATTAATGTAGGTGGAAAAGAGCCCTAAAATAAAAAAATTCTAGATTGATTTTATTAGTGTTGATTTTAAGAGTTGTTATTTACTCAAAGGTAATGGATGTGAAACTGATGGAATTATAACTTGATGCAAATCATAATTCAATTGAAAATGAAATTGTAATATTTTCATTTCAATGAATTTCTATTTGAAGTTAGGAAGGAGTCTTTCAATTTTTCAACGAAAATGTAAAAAAAAAAACTCTTAAATCCCACTATATCTCTTTTTCCTAAATTCCAATGTCCAATTTCGAATTACCCAAATACTGAAATTAACATTCAAAGTTTCACTTTTCCCAATAACAAAAAAAATCAAGAAACTTCTCTTTGGCATACAATCACTTGTAATTTTTCAAAATGCAATAAGAAACAAATGAACACTAAAACAAATTTTCCCTAATTGAATTCTACGAATTCACTTGCGGTCAAGAGTACAGTTCATAAACACTTCAGCAATGGTAGGAAAATTAATTTTTGTTTTGTAACTAGAATAAGAAGCACTTTTCACAAACAATACCAATTCTTGTAAATCATTGCTTTTCACTCCAAAACAATCTTTCACAAAAGAGAAAAATAAAATCAAAACCTGATTTGATCGAAAGAAGAAAGATAGACAGACAACAAAGCAAGATTGATTGATCTCTCTTTTGATCAATCAACCACTCACCAGATGAGACTTTACCCTAGTTTTCAAAAATAAGAAAATTTCAAGCAAATCCTTTCATAACACTTAAGCAAACTGGTCAAGACTCATTGAAGGTACACAAGTGTAAATAAACTGAAATTTTTTTACTCGATGAAGATAAAACTAAAATTTAAGTAAAATCCATGTATGTTCACAGGTCATAGAGAAAACGAGTGGGCATACACACTATTGCAGAAAGAAAAGTGTGCATAAGTGCGCTCTGTCCCTAAAACTAAAGTGTGCACAATGGTAGATTTTAGATAAGTAGTAAACAAGTCAAATAAATCACAAAATCCATATTTTTAACATTTCCAAACACTCAGAGAGGGCTTCAACAGAAGGATCAAAAGGTCAAACAAAAATAATAATGGAGAGTGAGACGTTCCTCAGTGGAGTCACCAAATTTTTAGGTGTCCCTCTTGCAAACAAGAGCAATCTCCCTAGACCTTAGAGAAATCTACTAACAAACAATAAAGAATTGATACCTTTCCCTAGTTACAATTGAATGAAACAAGCAATATGATAGAGGTCACTTATTGTTCAATCGAAATGCCTTATGAAGTCCCTTTCAGAACTTTCGACCATTTGCTTCTCCTCGATGCTTTAGAGATCATTCCATCGCATACAACATCTTCTCCATGATGTCCTGAAGGATATCTGCAAAGACAGAAACATACACAAGATCCAAGCATCTAGTATATAACATAAAAGATAAATGAACTAATTAACTCAATCATATATAATAAATTGATCAATATGGAATCATAACCTATGTGGGTGATCAAGGAATCCCACAAATGACACAAAAGAAGACATCATTGGGAAATAACAGTTGCTTTAATATCAATAAAATGGAGAATAAACTCACAACCTCAAAGCCTTGATGTTACAAGCCTCTTCTCACAATCTCCCACCCTCTCCTTGAATGAATAGCCTCCCAACCTTATTTATGTAGCATAAGCCTACTTCCAACAGTCCTTTCCAATCCTCAAACCCATGCTAGCTTTATAGGATAAGAAGGGGAAGTTGGGATCCATTTGCCAAGGGTTGAGATCCATTAATTGTGGGGTAGGGGTTCCATAAAGACAGGGAGGTAACTCCATGATGGGAGGGATCAGGGCTGAATAAGCACCCATTCTTGTTAGCTGGGAAATATTTGATTGACAATGCTTCTAGAGTTTACTTTTTATTTTTACATTCGTTAAGTCATTTGTGCAGGTCACAGTGTAAGACAAAGTGCACTTATGAATAATTTCTAATGGACTCTTCTGCATATGCACAAAATTGACTATGGAACTACACAGGAAGCCAAAAATGGGATTTTGAGCCATGGGATCCAGGAATTTCATTCTCTTTGGGATAGTTTGGATTCTAGCCTTGCAAGGGGATGCTTCAAAACACTTTTATGGATAACGAAAGATCCAAATTGATGGTCATTTTCCTAACGCAGTAAAATGACTTGTAACACTAGGGATGAAATCATCATCTTGAATCCTATTGGTTATTTTGAAGTTAATATTTTTAATACATATTGTGTTTTGAGGCCCATATTTTACCTTAAAATTCCCCTAATGATGGGTTATTTACTAGATGATGCAAGATTCCCTGTTTTGCTGCAAGAAAAGCCAATATACCAAAAAATTATAAAATGAAAATTTAAGATGAGAGAAGGGGGTAGGAATGATGAGAAATAATATTATTTATCTAGTAAGAGCATAAAAAAAACTAAGCATAAGCTTCAACACTATCAAACCAAGTTTTGTTATCTTGGTTGCATAATAAAATATGAAATTGCATAAATTGAAGCAACACATGAAATGAAACGGAAAGATATTGGAAAATAAAATGATATGAAATATGAGTGATCCAAGATGCAGTCATATTATATAAATGACATGCAAAGAAAGTTCTCTCGTAAAAATACCTACTTAAACAAGAATAAAGTTATCAAATTGTAATTTCCATAAATGTTGATTTAAGAGCTAAACAAAGCAAATTTAAAGCATGAAAATGATAGTAACAAACATATAAGGGGGCTCTGAAGATCTTGGGGTGGGCCTAAGTCAAGGACGCTGAGATATGTTGAGGAGGAACTAAGTTGGAAACTGAAATGAGCAATTTCTTCCATTAACTTACTATAATTTTGTCTTACATTAGGAAATAAAATGTTGCAAAAATTACTTAGAAATATTCAAAGCCTAAGCTTATTTATAACCTATTATTTTCCTTAGTCTCAAAGGCCTACTTGAATCTCTTATTTATACATAAGGTTGGGGAGAATCCTCCTTGAGAGAGGGTATGCATTTTCCCCTAAATATCCTAAAGATAAGGGACATTGCTCCATATCTAACTCACGATAGAAGGAGAAGGCACTAAATTCCTTGAGCTAGTCGATTTTGAAGCTTCCCATAATAGGGAATAAGTCCCTAGAGTCTCTTTAATGACAAATTCTTCAGAATTTTCTAAAAGTGTTTATAAATCCTAGACAACAAATATATTAAGGCACATAAAGCATGAAAATCACATTGAATCGTCTAGGAACTCATTAAGCTAGGAAAATATACCATTAATTGCATAATGTGGGGTCAAAACATTGTTTTATGTGCCTTGGAGTGGACATATGGGCCTTATAATTTATCTATTTTAGAGGCCCGTCACACATTAAATAGAGTGATCTTTTTTCATACTTGGTCCTATATATTTCTTTATGAAGACAAAAGTTTTAGATTTTGGATGTGACAAATTATTTTCACTTATTGATCATAAATACCTAGCAACTTCTTAATAATTCACTTAGTTTCAATGTTGCAGTGCTTCCTCACTCACAGTTAATGGGGATGGTTTTTTCTTTTAAAATGATACTAAAAAGGAAGGAAATTTGTTGTAATAATCCTCTTGTTTGATAGCTTTATGTGTCACCTTCATATAGGACTTTTAATAACAGAGGTTTTATGCCTAGGATATTACCAATTTGGTTGAAGAATCCATGAATTCAAACTCACCCATCTAGGTCTCTTGTGAATCCTTCTTGCATACCTAGCTCTCTCTATTTTACACTTACACATTTTTACCTCTCTCCACTCCATTACTTCACTTTAGCTCCAAGTCATTTTTCTTACTTTCTACTTCTTTACCTCTCCATATTATCACTCCATTTTACACTTACTCACTTTTACCTCTCTCCACTCCATTACTTCACTTTAGCTCCTACTCATTTTTCTCATTTTCTACTTCTTAACAATACTTTTACCTCTACACATTATTAACCTCATCCATATTAGCATACCTCATTTCATTTCATTTTACACTTAGTCATTTTTACCTCACTTTATCCATCACTTCACTTCATAATTTTCATACCTTTTCTTAGGTACACTTCCCAATGACACATGGCATTATTTTTGGGTGAGATTATGAATGTATTGGTTGGACTAGGTGACTTGGCATGTGACTAAAAAAATTCACTAACAAAACAAGAGGTTCCATAGCTCTTTCTGCTTCATACATAGGTAATATGGGGAGCATGTTTCTTTATAAGTTGTGACAAATTCCCTCCCGCAATTCATGTGGAATAAATAAAGTGGATTTATAAATCAAAGTCTAAGATTTAGGAGGAGCAAATCAACGACTACTAAGCCACTAACTTCCAAAAGCCATAACTTGAGCTTTTGATGTCCAAATTGAAAAAATATGAGCTCGTTGGAAAGCTATTGATATGAAGAACAACTTTGGTATGGCTTATGTGGATGAAATGTAACATATAATTCCAAAAAGAAAAAAGAAAAATTGCGTCACTACCATTTGATGGGCCCTGGTATTGCACCAAGAATTTTGCAACTCCCAAGGGCTTCTCAACTAAAATTATGAACCCAAGGTTCTTATAAATTAGAGGTGACAATGATATATGCACAACAGGTTAGGTTCTACTCATGTCACTATTATCCATGAAATAAAATCAAGGTGTTCAGAGACCACTCCTGCAACTAATTATAGTGAGAACTTCTTACGAAAGCATAAATGAACATGATTCTAGCTACAAAGGTGAAAATTCCATTCATTAAATGTAAATGATAATTGAAATTGCATGAAAGGAGAAAGTTAATCTTGTTGGAAACTAGATCACTACTCAAAGGGGGGGTGAATCAGTAGTGTGGCACTTTTAAACTTTTTCTGAAATGACTTAATCTTTTATACCATGCACAAAATGAAACACAAAACCATAGATCAGAGCACCAAATACAAACATGCGACCATAAAAACAATCAACACAAAAGACACAAGTGTTTCTGGTGGAAAATCCATCTCGGGCAAAAAAACCACCCTATTGTTGTTGCGCTTCTCAACTATTTTATCAATTGCTGAAAAAACTATACATGGATCAACTCACTCCTATGAGCTGGAAGACTCGACTTCTTTCACAGTGTTTTGGTCCTTTCAGACAAGAACCTATTTCTCTCTCGGATCTATGGACTACAATCCACTGAAGGCCACCACGATCAATGATCCTCACCCAATTTTCATTGGACTATCCAACTCCTATTGGATGGAGAAAAATATTCCTTCTACTAAATCCACAAAGTCACTGTCTACTCAAAGTATCCATTCCTTCACTTCCTCTATGCATGCTTTGTTTCATATATTTTCAAACTGAACTGCTAAAACTTGCTCAAAATGAGAATTACAACAACCTCGTATCAAAGCCCAATAAATATCCAATTTTCAACGCTAGCTGCCACCAAAAACTCCACAAAAAAATATTCATACAAGCAACAAAGAAAACTCCTAAAACTATAATCCAAAGCACACCTCTACATCTCACGCTCTACATAAACATATGACTAAAACAAAACTTCAACTCACTCCTACTACCACTGCAAAATGATATAGAAAATATGCATACTAAGGCTCACATAGTTTGCAAGTTCTTCCCCAAGCCCACTCTCACTGAAACTTATCAAACAATCAACCATATTAGCATTGAGGTTTCTCTAATATAAATATGAACTCAAGTGCTCAACTCAATAATTACATCTAAATATTGAGCTCAACATTCCCGTTCATATGCTTGATTAGATCTTGATTCATCTCATTGACTCAATTAACCATTAACCATTAGGGGAATTTTGAGTTCTAAAATGGGTCTCCTAAGGAAATTATAAAATAATAGTGGAAATAATAAAATAAAATTAGATAAGATCATCAAATTTTAGAGAGAAAAAAGAAAAAAAAAAATTCAACTTGTATTTTCAACTTATCTCCCTATGGTTTTACTCAAATTTTGAGTGGGAACACTCGTTGGATGCATAATTTGATTCCTCATCCAAGGCGTACCCATGTTGCATACTTTTGATGGATCTTGCTACACGAAAAATAAGAAACACATTAAAAATGTGATTGCAATTATGTTTTTCATATATTTCTGATTTTTTGTGTAGCAGGGTCCATTGAAAGTATGCAAGATGGGTGCTCATTGGATGAGGAATTAAATTTTGCACCCAACAAGTACTCCCACTTGAAATTTGAGTAAAGCCTTAGGGAGATAAGTTCAAAATATAAGTTGAAATAAAAGTTTTATTATTTTTTAATCTTTTTACTTTTTTACCCTAAAAATGGTGAATCATCCCCCATGGTTGACATCATCATCTTAAATCCTATTTGTTATTATAAAATTTATTTTGATTGTACATTTTTCTTAGGAGGCCCATTTTAAACGTCAAAATTCCCCTAATGTTCAGTAACCTTTTTGATATTTTCAACTTTACTCAAATTCTGGAGGTCCCACAATTTTTTCTAACCATAAAACAAAAAGTTATGATCAAGGATGTCAACATAAACCAAAAATTAGCTCAACAACGCAAGGAATGCAAAGCAAGTTTAGTGAAAACACCCTAGTCGCTCCGTTAGTACTATCTTGCAAGCGACTGGAGCTAGAACCACTCCCTTGGGCCAGACTCCATGTTACTGCAGCTCTCAAATTGCTCCCTTGACTCAACAAGCATCCGACTAGGTCTTAGGATCAATGAAATCACTCGTCCTTCAGTGCATAACATCTGCCACCTGTTGGACTATCATCCTCAACTCCTAAAAATTCCTCCAAACCTTTGCAATAGGTCTACAACTAATGAAATAGTCCAAGAACAAGTCAATGACATGCTAGACCTATTCTTCCAACTTTAGCACCAAGACCAACACCTCCAGCTCCTCAAGAAATAACCACAACATCTCTAACACCTATAGTAGCATCTACAACATCTGCAATAACAACATCAAGGCATACAACTATCTCGATCACTAGTAGAAGCACCTCCAACACAAGCAACTACATATCACACATGTAGTAGCAAATGCAATGTCTCTAAAACATGTAGAGATATATGTGGAAGCTAGAGCAACACTCCAACCACCTACAACAACAAATTCTCCAATCTACAAAACAACATCAATGACCATAGCAACAATCCAATCCTCCTATAGTAAAAACATCTCCAACCACCTCAATATGTATGGAAACCATCTCCTCAGCATCGACAACATCATCTCCACTAGGTCTTGTCATAGGTATGTTGAAATTAATTCCAACTAACAAGATCATTAACCAAACACCATCACCAAACAGTCATCACACATGCATATGACCAACAACATATCAAACTTGTTGACATCAATGCCAACACTGAAATGAAAAAAAATCTATCTGCAAAAGTAAACCATGCTACTCTAATTTCATGCTTAATCAAATCAATAACTTATATGTCTAATCACACTTGCTTGAAAATGAGAAATCCAATTTTTAACATGCTAATGAAAAAAATACTAATTCTAACTTTGTTTTGTTATAGGATGGTTGCAGTGAGGAAGGAATGAGGTTGTAGTGGTCCTAGAGTATTCCCTAATCATTAAGTCATAGTGTGGGGTACATTATTCAACTTCATTATGCCAGAGTTAAGGTATGAAGAAAAACTAGTTGGAGAAAACACTCCTACAAGGTTGCTATAAGAGGTGCTACAAGAGGACCCGTATTGCTACAAGAGGCCCTATTTTGCTACATGAGGGGGTTCAAGAGAATTTTAAGGAAGGAAATCATGTATTATAGGTTGATAAAGGCGGATTAGGGTAGAAGGTGATGAATGAAGGCTGTGGGATCCCCTTAGCCAAGCATAGTACCCCTCGGAGGTCTATCTTGCACCAAAGTTGATGCCCAAGATGTCCTTCATTTGTCTTAGTAGAGTGACTTTGGAGACATAGGTTGGAAGTAGGGCGAGGTTCCTAGCAGGAGGATGGAAAATTCTAGATGAGTGTGGGAAGTCATGCCCACCGCTGCATATCAACATAGTCCCTACAACTAGCCAAATACATGCATTAACTGACCAATAATGTAGTGAGACAAATTAGCATGGAAAATATGAGTTGAATTTGACTAATATCTATTGTATCCCATAACACTACTCTAATCACTTAAGCTAATGGAACTAACTCCTAAGTTACAGAGAATAAGCATGCAAAAGGATCACAAACTAACATCTATCCATTTCCAAGAAATCATAAACACATATTTTTGAATTGTGATTGTAGATCTTTCCAAACACTCTTCCCACAAGAGAGGTGATAGGAAAGCCTACAATTAGAAGTTTTTATGATATAACATCTACTGAAATAAGAGAAGGATTGCAATTATTTGAAACAATAATAAGAAGGAAATACAAGAGAGGGAATAAAGCCTCCGGGTTGGGCCCAAATCCAAGGGTTTTAGCCCTCCAAACGTAACTCAGATGTAGGTCAATGGTAAACTTCTCATGAATAGAAAATAATAGTCCCACACATCATATGAAAGTTAAGAATAACAATGTAAATCACTAGGATCTTAGCAGCTACTCTTAGTTTCAACAAAAATTCGAATCCTAATGATCCTTTTAGTTGGTTTACTTATATAAAAATGATTGAGGGGAAGCTTCCTTGAAAGGGGGAATGCTCCCCTCCGAAATCTCAATATTTGTGGATCTAGTTCCTTTTGTCCTTGTAATTCACTTGGAGTTCCTAGAATTCTAGTGAATTCACGTTGTTGGAGAGGATTATGTTATTTCAAGCCTAGTTAGGAAGTTAATGAGGTGGGAAAGCTCCCCATATTTTCTCCAGGTGTCTTCATCAAGCCCCTTCATGGTAAATTTCTCCAAAAATGCTTCTTTGACCTGCATGTTAATCACATTAGGCCATACAATATATAATACACCTTTTAGTATTCCTACTAAACATATTATGACTAAAAATGTGAATTAATGTGAGAAAATCATAGTTTTAAGGGCTGGAGGATAGTACAATGAACTCCAAAAGATAATTATTGATGGGACCCATCATCACCCACCTGCTGAAGGTGCTTCTCACTCTCTAAGCAACTCAGTCACTGATATGAAGCTCATTCATGGCCTTGGTGGCCTCTCTGACATCCCAAGGCACTTTATATGATGTGCCTTCATGTGGATAGAAACCTGCAAATACCTCTATGTCTGTCCATTATTTTTGTTCCTCTATTTGGTTTCTTCCTTATTGTAGACCCAAATGTAAGGGAGGACAAAGTTTGAGACCTATCTAGTTGATATTTATCCTTTGCATGATCCTTTTGTATAGTGGCGTTTTCTCCAAAGAATTCCTTATTCTTTCTGAGGAGTGATATTCTCTGATTTGTAAATTGTGAGGCAGGGCCTGCCATCTTCTTTGGAAAGCCTGAAAACTTTTTGTCCCCACCATCCTATAAGTGTCTTCAAAATGTAGGATCGATGTCTCTTTGGTTGCTATGTACCTAGGTACCAATTAAGGATTAGAGGAGATGAGAATGTGGTTGCTGATGATAGCCTCGGGGCTCACTAATTCAGGTCTAATATGTAAGAGCTCCTTTTCTTCTTTTGTCATCACCATTTTCACTTCTTCTACCCTTTTTTCCTCATGGTTCAACAAAGAGGCTAATTCCAATAATTTCATGTCTCCAAACCTTGAGTTGGGGTCCCAAAAATTCATGTCTGTGAGGATTAAGTTGTGCATGTGAAACTCAGCTAGCTTGGCTGTATCCTCAATACTTTCCCTTGTGCAAAAGTCGATGAATTTCCTATATTCTTGGAAAGGAAATGAGGCATACTATGCAAATGTATTAATTTGAAACTGCATCCACTGCTCCTTGAGGAAACTAGCATAGGATTTGGATGGCTTCCTACATTAGATGGATTCTATGGATAAACTTGTCATGGTGGCAAGTTGCGTATCGTTTTCTTGCAGCTTCTCTTTTAACATGGTGTTTTCTTCCTATAGTTGTTCCCTCATGATTGACTCTAATAATTTTAGATCGTTCAATTATTTTTCCATCTCATTGAATTTCTCTTCCATGAGGCCCACATCTTCTACATTTTTGGATTTTCCAATTTTCATCCATCTATGTGTTCTGCCTTTTTCCTTCTCTCACTCAAAGAAGAGTGGGATGGCAAATTTATTAGATATAATCCTACCTCCCTCAACAAATTTGTAGTAGGATTCTAGGCTCAACTGTGGATCAGGCTCTTGAATCTCTTTGATGTGTTTTTCATTTTATTTCAAGGTGGCTTCTCTTTCCTATAACACCTCCTACTGCTCCTATAGCAACCCCTATTTCTCCTATAGCAACTCATGTTTGTCATGTAGTTACTTTGTTTCTTCTTGTAACTCTTCTTTTTCTTCTTGTAACATGGAAGCTTGAGTCTTCTGCCTCTCAGAGTTGACTACCCTACTGGCGGGCCTTCCCATAGGGCACACAGGTTGCTTGGTTTTGGCCTTGGGATAAGTAATTTCTTCATTCTTTTCCCTCACTAGGTCCCACTTCTTCCTTCTTGCTTGTTGACTCCTCTATGGTGATAGGGACCTTTGTAGGAGTCTAAGGCTTTCCTTGCCTTATCCTAGTGCTCTTCCTTGCTTTTAAGTATAAAGGGCCTTGCCTTGGCTGCCTTCTTTTAGGCTTGACAAGTGTGCCCAATGTGGCCAATGTTGCAGCCATTTCATTTCTCGGTGTTCCCGAGAGAGTGACTTGTTTGATGTCCTTTTTTTTTGTCTCTTGAGGATTTGAGGTCCCTTTAGGGTCCTATTTCTCTATCCCTTACTCATCTCTTTATCCCTCTTTAGTTTTTTCTTCTTCTTCCTTTATTTCTTCTTCCTCCTCTTCTTCCTTCTTTCCTTCCCTACTTCCAGCACTAGAGGCTAGTGTTTCTTCATGTGTGATGGCTTGGGTTCCAATGAAAATTTCCTTATTCATGTCTACAAAATCAGTCCATAACATAGGGTTCATTAGGTGACTAAGAACATCCATAACAATCAGTTTAATAAGGACATTCTGGGTAATGTGTTGGTGCTTCTCTTCCCTCACTTTCTAGCTCATTTCAATGATAGATTACAGAAGGAAATGAGGAACACTAAGCCTTTGTGGGATAGTTAATTATACTTTGAATCTTAGCTCATGGAGAAAACTAAAAAGGTAGGAATATACAATGCTCAACCTCCCCTCACAAAATATGTATTTGAGAATGTGATAGGCCACTTCACCATAGGGGTAAGTCATGATCTCCCTTCTCACTCCATTCTTATATTTTACAAGCTTTTCTTTTAAAATGAAGAAGTTATTCCTGGATGTGCCACTCATTTCTTTGTTCTCCTTACTCCATGGAATTCCTAAGGGTAAGGTAGTCACCTACTTATGATCTCAACATTAGAGAGATGGAAAGGCCTCTAACAATAGTAGTGGAACTATCTTCTCCTTGAGGATTTATTGCTTGATCCAGATCTTGGGGGGAGGCCCCCAAGGTCTAAAAAATTGAAATGGGTCTTGGGGTGTAGGGCCCTAAGATTTGAAAAATTAGAATGCCAGAAAAAGGAGAGAACAGACCGTAAATAAAACCACAAAGAAACATTTTATTAAAATATAGAATAACTATAAAATCTACATTGTGGTGGACAATTTGTCCTTTTAAAAAATGTGACTTTTTACTTATTGTCTTTTTTAGTTACAATAACACAGATAAATTCCATGGGTGGGTAAATACTATGAATGAATGTTATGGGTAGATACCACTTACAATACCATGGGTGGATGCCACTTATAATACCATGGGTGGATGAATACCATGGGTGGATGAATACCAGGGGTGGATAAATACCATGCATGGATAAATACCATGGGTGAATGAATACCATGGGTATATGCCACTTTCGAGTTGGATCATTTCTATAGTAAATTCTTGGGTTATATCGTCGTCATACCCATTCAATTTTTTAAATAATCCCATCCACTAATGCCTTCGAAAAATATTTACCATAGGTGGATGTTGATGAATTATCTTTGTGTCTATTGGCTCTCTTCTATTAAAACCTCCCCCCATTTCTCCTTCTACTCCTTCTTGAGGATACTTAGGTGTATTTCAAATTTTGGCCTTAGAGAAGTCTCGGTTGTAGTGTCAAAATTTTCCTTTTTATCATAGGGGAAGAAGGATGCGAATAATTTTTTTAACAAAACAAAATCTTCTTTCACAATTTCCAAAGGTAGCTACTACCTAATTCTTTACTACAGGGAACTTAATTCAATAAGAATTTTCCATGTAGAGGTATGGAAATTAGAAAGGAGAGAGAGCCACTTACTCCTTTCAAGATAACTCTATCATGTGAATGAGGATTTGAGGGTAACTTTGGGTAATTTTTTCTTTCTTTCTCCCTTTAATTCTCTCATGTAGCTTCTTTTTGGACCTCTTGTAGTAGTGTAGAGCCTCTTGTAGAAATTTAGAGCCTCCTTTAGCTCCTCCTATAGCTCTTCTTGTAGCATATGTAAACAATGTTCGAAGTAGCTCGGTGGCACCCTAGGCAGTCTCTAATAATACTAGCTCGTCCTTCTCTAACTGTGTTCTTGAAATGAGTGATTATATCAATGGAGTCGAGCCTTTTACTTAATATTCCTTTTGTGGTAGAGGCTTAGAGCACTTTGATGACATAGCTCTTGCATGAACTTCCCTTTTTTAACCATTGTCCCCACTCCTTGCAATCAACACCTTGCTCCTCATGATCATCACCTCACTCGTAATCACCACCTCACTTGAGTTGATTTTTCCACATGCATGTGTGGCTGAAATGAACTTTAGTTAACTAATCGAAGGTGGTCAAGTTTACTAACCACCTCCAACCCATAAACAATTCCTTTCTCGACCATTACACATTTTATCATCATATGGATAGGGAAGAGGTGAGGGTTTTCACGCCTAAGCCTACCTATGATTTTGAATTGTTGGAGAAGCTTGCATGTTGGAGTTGGACTCATAATATGATGATCCTGAAAGTGTTGATTTCCTTTTCTTTCTTTTGCATGGGTTCTCATAGCTTAATTATTCCTTGATGGATAAAATTATTGCGTGTGTAGGTTTCTTCCCAGTGTCCAATCTGTTGGTGGTGGAGTGGATGGCCTTCTTCATAAGGAGGGTGTGCCTCTTCTCCACTTCAGAAATGGCTTCATGATTCTCAAGGTGGTTGGACCTTCTACTATGTGGGTGAAAAAAAAAAATTGATGATGAGTTCTGTTGTGACCATGTAGGCTGCTACAGGAGGAGTCTCTTCCCTGTAGTAGTCACTTAATCCCTCTTTTGAGAACTCATATTACATGTAATATTAAGGGAAAGTAATAAAGGTATGACGACATGAATAAGATAATGAGGAAGTGGTGTAGGTGGTGGAAAAATTGAAAGTAGAGCTTTTCTGTGTTTTTTTATATGCATGGAAGAGTTGAAATTGAAGCTGAATTTTGGCTTGATGGAGTGGATGGGTGATGAAATTTATGTTGGTGGACCTCTCTCAACATTTCCTGAAGATACATAACCTTTGGCCTCTTTCTCCAATCGGATCTTCCTCCTATAACATTTCAGGCTCCTCCTATAGCATTACAGATTTCTCTTGTAGCATTATAGCGAGGAGGAAAAATTTGATTCTATTGTTGGTTGGATGATGGAGAGAGGTAGGGAGGTGATTGAATAGGGTGAAAATGCAATGGGTGGATGGAATAATGGAGGAATGCACTTGTAGAATATATTTTGTAGGAATGGTTCTATTGACTATCTAGAGTCCCACAAAAGAGATATGTTATCAAAAGTAGTGTAAGAACTCCTTCCATGTGTTTTCTTTTCACTCTTATATTTTTTTTTTTTTTTTTTTTTTTTGAGACATGCAGACTACCTCGATAGAGGTTTTCAACCTGCATTCTTACCCTAGGCACCTCAGAGAAGGTTTTCACCTAGGGAGATTTTCATATTTTATTTTATTTTTGTTTATTTTTGTCTCCCTTTTTGCTCTCGTGCTACCTCAAAGATGTTTACGACCCTGGAGTTGGCATCAGATGCCTCATGGAGGTTTTCATATAGGCGCTCTATTTTTATTTTTTTAGTATTTGTATGGACTGAGGGCCGTGAACCTCCCAATCACATTTAATTATCTGCTGGTTGAATTGAAAAATTCTTCCTTGGACAAAGATATTTTATACAACTTTAACCTATAAACATTGACAAGTAAGGGGATCCCTTCCTCATCAATTGTTGTGATTTGGACAAACCCATTCTCATGAAATTTCTCTACTAGATAGGGATACAACCATCTTGTCATTAACTTTCCCTTGAAATCCTTGAACCTGGAATCATACAAAAGGGCCCAATCTTCTTCTTGAAAATTATTCTCTTTGATGTGTTTGTCATGCCAAATCTTCCTTTGTAGCTGGATTACCTTAGTGTGTAGGAGAGCTTGCTTCTTAAATTCATCTAGACCATTGAGTTGGAGCATCCTCTCCTATTGTTCTATAGTGAGATCCAAGTCTAACTGAGTTTCCATCCTTAAGGTGTTATATTCAAAGTCAATAGACATCACGACCTTCTTCTCATAGACTAGTTCAAATGGCATAAATCTAGTGGTGGCCTTCCAAGTGGTGTTGTAGGCCCAAGTGACTTCCAAAAGTATGCCTTCCCAATCCTTTCTATTGTTGCTAATAACCTTGGTAAGAATTTTCTATAGTGCTCTATTTGTGACTTCCCCCTGCCCATTTGATTGAGGGTGATAGGTAGTGGATTCCCAGTGCTTGTTGTGGTGGTGATTCATGATATCTTCATTCATATTTTATTTAAATTGTTCTCCTTGGTCAATGACTAACTCCTTTGGAAAAACAAACTTGTAGAATATGTTCTCTCTCATAAATTCAACCACCTTTTGCTCAATTGTTGCCTTTACTTCCTTTGTTTCAACCCATTTAGTCAAGTAATCAGTGCACACATTGATATATTTCTTCTGTCCTGATGGACGATCAATAGGTAATTGATATCCATGCCCCACTTCTCAAATAGCTCTAAAGTCACTTGAGGTTGTAAGGGAATTTCATCCTTGGGTGTGGGTTTACTCATCCTTTGGCACTAACCACACCTGGTGGTGTACCTTCTTGCATCCTGATGTAAAGTGGTCTAATAATAACCTGATTGTACAACTTTGAAGGTTATCCTCTTAGCAGCAAAGTGGCCCCCATAGGGTCTATCGTGGCATGACGAGAGGATGTCAAAGACCTCATTTTCCCTCACACATCTCCTCAGGATCTGATCTAGTCCCAATATGGAAATATTTCCCCCAATCCAAGTGAATGGGGCATTTTTCCTTACAATCTTTCTCTTCTCTTTCATGGATAGATTAGGAGGGAACCTTCTAGCTACTAAGTAGTTGGCTGTATCAGCAAACCAAGGAGAAAGCACCGACATGGAAAATAGATGTTCATTTGGAAGTTGGTTATCTACCATTTCTTCCTTTCCTGTAGGTAGGGTTAGTCTTGACAAGACATTAGCAACCACATTCTCTTTCCCTGGTTTATCAATAATATTCAAATAAAATTTTTGTAATAATAACAACCATCTAATTATCCTAGCATTGACATTAAGCTTATTCATTAAATACTTAATGGTTGCATGATTAGTGTGAACAAAAGTCAGGTAACTAGTGATATAATGCCTAAACTTGGTCAAAAAATGTACAACTACCAAACGTTCCTTCTAAGTGACAGTATAATTTAACTCAAATTTGGAAAGGTTTTTACTGATGAAATATATAGCATAATGAAATTTGTTTTTCCAATTGTCCTAAGGTTTCCCCTACAACTTTCCCTGAGCTATCTATGTGTATATGGAAAGGTAATGCCCAGTTGAGACCCCTAATGATGGGTGTAGTGGTCACCTCTTCTTTCAGTGCTTGGAAGGTTTCTTGACAATTGTTTGTCCAACAAAAATATGAATCTTTAGCCAACAATCCAAACAAGGGTGAAGCCAGTTTACTAAAGTATTTGATAAAACTTCTATAATACCCAACTAATCCAATGAAACTCCTGGAATCTCTTTGTTTTTTAGGGATACGGACCCTTATAATGATGGAAATTATGTTTGGGTCAACTTGTATCCCTTCCTTGGATATATAATGGCCAACGACAGTCTCTCCATTAATCAAGAATTCACATTTCTCGGGACTCAATGAAATATTCATTTCAATGCATTTCTTTAAGAGTTTGCACATATTAGAAAGAGCTTCCTAGAAGTCACTTCCATAAAAAGTGAAATCATCCATGTATATCTCAAAAGATTCATGAAAACGTTCAACAATGATACTTAGAACCACCCTCTAGAAAGTAGCAGGGGCATTGCATAGACTGAATGGAAGGACTCTATAGGAAAATGTACCCCAAGGATACGAAAATGTGGCATTATATTGGCCTTCAGGGCTGATATGGATTTGGTTGTATCCACTAAATCCATCCAAGAAGGAGAATAATTTATTTCTTGCAAGGCCATCTAGGACTTGGTCAATGAAGGGCAAAGGAAAATGGTCCTTCTTTGTAGCCTTGTTAAGTTCTCGGTAATCAACACAGATCCTCCACTTCCAATTTTTCTTGGGGACTAAAACAAGAGATGACACCCATTCACTATATGAAATGGGGTATATGAACCCTGCATCTAGTAACTTCTGCAATTATTATTTCATAATGTCCTTAAGAGATGGGTTCATCCTTCTCTGGGGTTAGCACATAGGCTTGCATCCCTCTTTGACGTAAATATGATGAGTATAGACTGAGGGATGAACACCTTTAATTTCCTTATAGTACCAAGAAAAAACATCTAGATGTTGCCTCAACACACTGCATAAATGTTCTTCCTACTTATCAAAACGAGATGGGTTGATCTTTAGAGTTCTGGATGGGTCAATCTAGACAATCTTGACAGGTTCTAGGCTTGATTCAACAAAGCACAATTCAGTCCAAGGACTACTGTCAGATTCTTTCATTAGTTCCTCAACTAATATGGAAATTGGAGGTTGATTCTATAAGTTATGGTCAATAACGTCGTCTTCATCAAGATTCCCCCATCATATAACAGTGTCTAGAGTGCATACTGGGTAGAGGGATGCTTGATAAAATTCTTCCTCTTCCTATTCATGTAACCATAAGGGTAAATCATGCTCAATAGAAGGCTGAGCAGGAAGATATAACATAAGTTGTTTTGATAAATTTCCATTTTTAATAGTCATGTTCCCAGCCCTACAACTAATGTAGTCATCAACAATGGCCAACCATGGTCTTCTTAGAATGAGAGGATAGCCTTAAACTTAGTTTTGGGCTGGAGGACCAGGAAATTAGTGGGATACTTCCAAGAGTCAATGGAGACCATGGCATCCTCAATAAATCCTTCAAGAGCTACTGTGGATATGTCTGTAAGTTGAAACATTGTAGTGGTCTACCTCAAAGCCCCTTCGAGGTTGAGTTTCAGCATGGTTTCCCTGGTCATTATATTGATTGCAGTCATAAGATCAATCAAAGTATTAAGGATGATAATTCCATCAAAGTGCACATCTGCTACTGGGCTACCAGGATCCAAGTATTATGGAGAGATCACCCTACCAAGCATCATATCAGATAGTTGTCCCACAACATTTATTTTCGAGGTATATCTTCTTCTTCTACCAAGCATTTTGTTTTAAATGGGTACATGTTTGATGGCTTGGACAAGAGGTATCCTAACACACAATTTTTCCAATTCTACCAAAAGTTCAACCTCTTTTGGGGTGTGTTGTTTAGGGTGGACCAAACTTTCAGAATAAGGAGGTGCATTGACTTGGGGGACACTCTCATCCTTCTCTTCTACAATATCTTTAGGTGGAGAATGTTGGTGATTATCTTGAAGCACCTTCCCAAACATAAGGTTGATCTCCTGGATTTACACATCATAAGAAGGGAAGGATGTCTCCCTAATGTAAACCTATTGGGCCTACTTTTTCTTCGAGTTCATATTTGGTTGAGTAGGCATTTGATGTTGCTTAGGTGGATTTTGGTGAGGAGGTTGTGATTGAGGTTGAGGTGGAGGCATTAAAGCATGAGGTTGGGTGGTTTGAGGCCTTCACCCTGGTGAGGGGTTGCCCCATTGGGAAGGTTGGGGTGGATAAGGATGAAACGATGGTTAATAGGATGAGGATGGTATTGGTAAGTTTAAGACTAAGGAGGAGGTGTGGAGCATGATGGATGAGTGGAAGGGTACCAAGGCTATAAATATGCATTTTGATTTGGATTGTAGTGACGATAATGTGCACCTTGAATGCCTTGTTGATATGGTTGAGGACCTAGGTTTGATTAATGAAGCATAACTCTCATCCTTGGTATACAACATTTATGCCTAGAAGAGAGGAAAATTTATCTGTTACATGGTTCTCTTCATAGACTAATCAAACTTTTATGAAATTCAATAGACATTCATTCCTAGGATGTCTTTTAGTACACCTAGGGGAAAAGATAGCTAGTGCCCTCTCTAATTCCTCTTGCCTTCTTTTGATTTGAATAATATCTATCTGTAAGGGAAAGTTACACAACATTTCACTCTTAACATCTTCCAACATACTTCCTGTCTCATGCTTGATGGTTATTGTGGAGGGAGAGGAACTGACCAAGATCTCAATATACCTACCATTCTTCCTAGTATCCCTAGAGTGATCCTTGAGTACATTTTTGATGTTATCATAAGGAAATTGGTATATATCTCCTCCAGATATCATGTTGAGGGTTTCCATTACCTCCTCCCTGATCCCTCGGAGAAGAACTAGCTTGAGTGACTAAGGGTCAAGGGTATAGTTGGCCCTCCTATAATTGAGTTGAAACCTTTCCTCATAGTCCTCTAAAGATTCATTAGGTCCAAAGGTCATCCTAAATACTTCCTCCTTTGTTTCTTTGGACCTACAATAATCTCGATATTTTTCATTGAAGGCTTGTTGCATTTTGGCCCATGTAGTTATGTTGCCTCTAGGTAGAGTCATAAACCAATGCAAGGCTACATCTTTGAGGATAGAAGTAAACATATTCAGCTTCTACTCATCAGAGGCATAGTCATACGTCCTACAGTAAAAATAAAATCAAACATGAAGGTTTCAGTATCCTTAGATGTTAGGCCATGGAAATGTGGAAGGGAAACAGGGCTTATATTTTCCATTCTATCCTCTCCATTGGTTTCTCTCATAGGGAAAATCTCATTGTTCTGGTTTTTAGCCATAGTTTGGGTAGGTGAGATAGGTTCTTCTTCTCTTATAGGTTTTTCAAAAAATTTAGGTGGCTCTCCTAAAAGATTTTCCAACTCCCCTATAGTTAGAGAGGTAAGTTCATATTCACTGAAGAAGAATGAAGGTTGACTACTTGAGGAAATGGGGATTTCTGGAAAGAATTTCTCTTGGTTATCTCTATTCCTATAAGGCATGAAAGAATGCATTTTATTTTTTAATTTTTCACTCTTTGTTCAAATAAATAATACTAATGAAAAAAAAAAAAATACAAGAAAATATTAAGTAGAAACAACACCTACTTAGACACCACCACAACAACGATATCAAAATTGATGAGCCCTGGTATTTCACCAAGAATGTTGCAACTCCCAAGGACTTCTTAACTCAAATTATCAACCCGGGGTTTGTACAAACTTAGAGGTGACAGTTCTATATGCATAACAGGTTAGGTTCTACTCATGTCACACTTATTCATGAAATCAGATCAAGGTGTTCAGAGACCGCTCCTCAAACTAATTATAGTGATAAATTCTTATGAAAGCATAAATGAACATGATTCTAGCTACAAAGGTAAAAATTCCGTTCATTAAATGTAAATACTAATTGAAATTGCATGAAAGGATAAAGTTAATCTATTTGCAGAAGTAAACCATGCAACTTTGATTGCACACTTAATCAAATCAATAACCTATATGTGTACTCACACTTGCTTGAAAATGAGAAATCCAATTTTTAACATACTCATGAAAAAAAATACTAATTCTAACTCTGTTTTGTTTTCTGAGGGTTGGTTGGAGTTTTCTTAGAGTCTTCCCTAATTAACAAATCACAGTCTCGGGTTTTAGCACTCCGTAAATTTCCTTAGGCTAAGGAGAGAAATTTCAAAGGTAACCACAAAACCACTTTTAGACTAGAATCTAGCCCTTCTAGCCTTGGAGATGGCTCTCTCTCTTTAGGTTGTTCAACTAATATGATATTAGGCTAGGTATAGTGCTCAATAAGGTTTGATTTTTCAAAGGTGTTCTGGTAAAAAAGGAGACAAATTCATTAGGAATGGAGTCATCTCAAGTTGATTTTTTTTTGAGTGATATGTTGAAGAGAGAAAGGGTTTTTACATAGGGGCAAGGTATGCAGTCTTGGTGGTGGAATTAATTCGTTGTACGAGGGTGAGTGTGAGAAAATATATAAACAACACAAAGAGTATCAAATTGCAGATAAATTATGAATGTTTCTTTAAGAGGAAATCGTAGATCACTTGCTAAAACTAAATCATAACATCTTTTAAATGAATTTTGAGTTAAACATATGGTTCTTCCAAGCATGCATACATACATTCAAGATATGTAAAAAAAATAAGAAAAAATTACAACATGAAAGAAGCACAACACCATCCAGATCTGACATAGGAATCCTTGTAAATCACCTTCTCTCTTTCATTCACTGGAAAAATATTCAGAAATACAATGCACACAAAGTCTCTTTCTCTCCAATCTAACCAACAAAACCCTATTCTTAGCTTTATATATATATATATATATATATATATATATATATATATATATATAATATTTCATTCCCATCTAGCGAGGTCAAATTTTTCAAAAGGAAACTAGTCAAACAGCTAGATACATCGAACTGTTCGCCTACTTTGCATAAAAATAAGAACTAATTACCTAATGCAGTTTTCTGCTTAATACATCATTAAAATTAGTAATACTCATAAAAAACCACTAACTATATCATCCTAAGGAGTAATTCCAACTAAAAACATTATTAAACAACCTTTGGAACCCAAACAAACTTTAATTTACAAGGCAAAATCAAGATTGTGTTAAAACATAGTATATGCTACAAAACTCCCACTTTCACAACAACTTTCACAACACCTCAAGTTATGTATATTTGTGGCCTTCCTCTGACAAAAGGGAGAAACTGGGTACCATCAAAATATCCCTATGATGGTAATGAAATTCTAAAACATCCTTTGAAATGGTTATAGACCTCCTGATCACCTGATCCCTTAGCTGCCAATGTAGCAGACTTTTGCAACAAATTGTCCACTTTCACAGCAACTTCAAAATTCTGAGCATATAATGGCTTCTTCTAACATAAAGTGTTGGAAGAAACATATAAGTGTTGTGACATCTTTATAACACCCCACGGGACAATCAAAACCTCAAAATTGCACCATCTCATCAGCATAAAGGACTATATCAAATGTGTTCCATGTCCTTGATCCATTTTTGTAAACTCCACCAAAACTAACCTATTTTTGACTTCTTGAGAAAAAAGACAAAATTTAGAGCTTAGTGGTATCCACCTAATGAATATTTACCTTTGTGCTGGCTTCTTCTCATATATCCAACTTTCCCCTCTTCCTCTTTCTTCTAGATTTCTTGGCCTCACTCAACTGGTGTTTTACTAATCTAAGTCTCCTTTTCAAGACCAAATTATGTGTATACAAATTTCTCACTTGCATATGTAGAGGAAAGGTACACTTTAACTTATGTTTAGCCTTCTTAAGTATAGGTTCAAAAACTTGTAATTTATTAAATAAACTCAGTTTATCCCTTTGATCTTTTTTTTGCAAGCCAATCTACTTGCTACTGAACTCCTTCAAGTTGTCCCAACAATATTTCAAACTCTTTCTGCTCATCAAAAACAACCCTTTTTTTGCTGAAAGGTCTCTTTTATTTGCATTTCTATCTTGGAAGCAGACCTAGTTCTAGGTCTCCTTGACTCCTCAACTATCACTTGCACATCTTCAACATCTATGATATGTTTTCTTTTGTATGTAACAACATGTTCCAATTCTCTCCTTCATGGTTCTCCTTTGCTAGGGTGGGAAATTTCTTGTGATACTTTCTACCTGAGTTCTCTATTTTCTTGCTGCAAATATGCTACCATTAGATGAGCTTTGTCCAAGTGATCTTGCAAGACTTTAATTCTCTGATCCCTTTCACCACCTTTCGCTTCTTCATGTGCAATTTTTTATTCAACAGCTTGAACAAGTGTAGGGTGTATAAGCAATCTTTTAGCTGAAGCTTTTTTTCTCAGTCCCCTAGCCACTTGTTCTACCTCAGGTGAGAAGTGAAGTTTCTTGGCACTTGTTTTGTCAACTAATTTGTTCTGAATCAAAGGTTTTTTGACCGAGCCATCTACTGCAGATGAGGCCTCTTTGATTACAACTGATGGGATATCTCTCTTAGTCCTTTGGTTGTCAAAAGACTGTGTCATCCACCCTGAAGAAATCAAGAAGTCTTGCCATGAATTCTCCCTCTTATCAAGTTCCTTTATCACCAACAGTTTAAATAATGAAAAATGAAATAATATAGGTTAAATCTGACTCCCCTTTGTTTGATCTTTGTCAACCATTTTTCTAAGACTCCTAAGTAAATAGTAATGAATATTCAAAGGATTCCTACTGGTAAAATGCATTATAAGCCTAATAATATACTAATAAAATTTGTTGAACCTCCCTTCATATGTAAAATATATTTGAATCACCTCCAACAATTTACTATGGTGGTCCTATAGATATCTCCTTGAAAAAAAAGACCCATAACCCTCCTACTATTGTGGTTTCAATTTTTTTTTAAATGATCCAAACCTAACTCCATACCCTTAAACCATTCCTCACCATGTAAAGGGATCTTATTGGCATCAACTATTTATTGCACTGTGACTGGAAAAGTAAGTGTTCCAATCTTAGCCTACAATCCATCAAAACCCTTGGCAAACTTTCAATTGTGGATTGTACCCTTGAATATTTTCACAAAGCCTCAAACACACCACCTGCTCAAAAACCATGGTTGGGTGTGCATTAATAAATGTGATATCTTGTGGCACAAACTGAAGAATGACACCTCCCTTGTGCTTCTTTTCCTCTAGAGTTGACATGATTTTGTTTTGCATCAATAAATTGTCTAGGGTTTTAAAGTAATTTATTTTGTGCAATAGTGTAAGAGTAATGGACAAGAATAAATCTTCAAGTTTAAACCTATGATGATGATTAAGAAGAAGTAGAATTCCCACACGAGACTAATCAATACAAACTTTCTTCATAAAACCCCTAAAGAACTTGCAAATTTATAAGAAAAGTCTTTGGCGATAATCACATCAAAATTCATTTGCCAATGTGTTTCAAACCAGCAAGTGTGGTTCATCGTCAGGACAAGATGAAGAACCAGACCATAGTGATAAATTAAATAGAGAGATCCCTCATTCAAACGGCTAGAAAGAAGCAACTAATTTTGACCACGGGAAACAACTACAATTGAGCAGACTATAACTGAATTTCATTGGATCAAGGATTGGGGAAGTTTATTAATTAGTTAGTTAATTAATTAATTAGTTAAATTTGTTAGATTTAATTATTTTGAGTTAATTTTATATGTAACTCAATATATACGTTAATAATTATTAAAAAAAATATTCTCTTTTTAATTTTAAACTAAATAAATTATATGTGAAAACTTTATGGGATACATTAAGGTAAAAATTAAAGTTTATTAATTAAACAATTAGTTAGTTTAATTTAATTTGTTAACTTGTTTCCCATGTATATTTATGCATTATCTTCTTTTAGTTCACATATATGAAGGATTATGGGACAAGCTAGGAAAAATTATATAAATGTTTATTAAATGACTAATTAAATAGATTATTTGTTTACTAATTATATTTTGATTTCATTTAAATGAATGGGTTACTAAAACTATTGTAGGATGAATATGGATTAAATGTATATCAAATAATCTGTTAAATAGTTAGTATTTTTAATAAGTTTATATAATTTAAATATACTTGCTTATAACTCTTTATGTTTTTAAATAAACTTATATATTTTAATAAAATATCTTGAATTAAAAGGAATTTTTTTAAATAACCTAACAAAAAAAAAGAAACAAAAAAATCAAAAGAGAAGGGAGCAAAGGGGAATACAAACAATTCACTAGTCGAGAGAATAAAACAAGAAAGGAAACAACTAGAATGAAAAAGGGTAAAAAGGAGAGGATTCATGAGCATGCAGCTGAGATTAAGCATAGGAGGGCTCAGTCTTGAGCCTTGGCAGAGCATGCGGAGAAGACCAAGCATCATATATGTATTGAGGAGACCAAAGTTATTGCTAAGGTTGCTCATTTTCACCACCATAAATTTAGGGAGGCCATATAAATTGAAAGAAGGCCAAGCAATCTCAACAAGTATGCTGGATGGAAGACTAGCAGTTGTTGGATCCTTGCCCTCTCCTCCTAGCCCCCGCGCACCCCCCCCCACCACCCTTCCTTTTTAACCATGTTCGTTCTGGTGTTTCGTCTTTCTTGTTTTATTCCCTCACTGATGAATTGTTTGTATCCCCCTTTGCTTCCCTTCTCTTTTGATTTTTTTTGGTAGGTTCTCTTATAAAATTTCTTTTTTAATTCAACGATTTTATTAAAATTAATAAGTTTATTTATAAACATAAAGAGTTATAAGTAGGTATATTTAAATTATATAAACTTATTAAAAATACTAGCTGTTTAAAAGATTATTTGATACACATTTAATCCATATTCATCCAAGAATATTTTTAGTAACTCATTCATCTAAATGAAATCAAAATATAATTAATAAACAAATAATCTATTTAATTAGTCATTTAATAAACATTTATATAATTTTTCCTAGATTATCCCATAATCCTTCATATATGTGAATTAAAAGAAGATAATGCATAAATATACATGGGAAACAAGTTAACCAATTAAATTTAACTAACTAATTATTTAATTAATAAACTTTAATTTTTACCTTAATGTATCCCATAAAGTTTTCACATATAATTTATTTAGTTTGAAATTCAAAAGAGAATAATTTTTTTTAATAATTATTAACAGATATATTGAGTTACATATACAATTAAGTTAAAATCATTAAATTAACAAATTTAACTAACTAATTAACAAACTTCCCCAACCCTTGATCCAATCAAATTCAGCTATAGTCCAGTCAATTTTAGTTGTTTCCTGTGGTCAAAATTAGTTTCTTCTTTCTATTTGTTTGAATGAGGGATCTCTCTATTTAATTTATCTCTATGGTCTAGTTCTTCATCTTGTCCTGACGATGAACCACACTTGTTGGTTCGAAACACGTCGACAAATGAATTTTGATATGATTATCGCCGAAGAATTTTCTTATAAACTTGTTATGGATCACAAAAGCCTCAATTCAATAACTTGCAAATTTTTAAACTGTTGACAGAGAACTTAAAGGGATAGGCACAACGCCTTGTGAGAAGCACAATGCTCAAGGCAATTGGGTTTTAAACACCTCTCAAGCACAACAGTTAGGGTGAAGGGATTCAATGCAATTTCAATAGATAGGACACTTTTCACATGAAAGCTATGCATATGAGAATATAGCCTTGGCAACGAAGAAATGCAAAATCTAAGGACTATGTGGTAGCACAACAATTAGGAGAAAACACAACAATTTTAGAAAGCGCAATGAATTACAAAAATGTAGTGAAGATTAATTTGCTCTTTTTGTGGATTTTGAATAGTTTTAGCTGGCTCATGCATGCAATTTAAAATTTATTCACAACAAATGAAACAAATATTAGTTCTATTTTGCACCTGCGAAAGGAGTCAGGGGCACACAACGCTACTTTTACCTTAGCATGACCACACCACATATCTACAATGTGAAAAAATAGGAAATGAGCAATCTTGGATGAAGGTAAAATTTCAAATAATCTCCCAAAACGGCCTAGAGCGGAATGGATAACAATGATTGCGATTTGAAAATGGAAATGATGAATGCACAACACCTCATAGAAAGTGCAGTGATTGAGGAAAGGCAAGGAACTGGCCATTTGACCGTTGTTCTCTTGATGAGGTCATGACCTCTCATGAAATGCCATCTAAACTAACTAAAAAACGTCTAAATTTTTTCCCATGACGACAAAGCATGGTGGCAAAAATGTTTTGTCATGTTTTCTTTGATGTAACTTGACCTCTAGACTTAAGTGACTAACTGATGGTGACCAAGGATTTTTATGACATGATCCTTTTATACTCTTCCATGGTGACCAATTACTACTTATGATTACCGCTTTAATAATTAAGCCTCATGACTTTATACATTTGGAATTTTAGCAAAATAGACAGACTTTACATGACACTTAATCTAACTCTAAACCTCTTTAAACCATAATAGTCAAGTCATCACAACTGATATTTTCAATTTGACCTCAGAAAAATAGAAATACTAACATGACCAAGATTCCTATAATAGAATACCCTAACATGGGGGCGGGCCATTATTCAACTTCATTATGCGAGGGTCAAGGTATGAAGTAAAACTAGTTGGAGAAAACACTGCTATAGGGTTGCTATAGAAGGGCCTGTATTGCTACAGTAGGCCTTGTTTTTCTACAAGAGGGGGTCCGAGAGTATTTTAAGAATGGAAGTGGTGTCTTAGAGGTGTGGAAAAGTGGATGAAGGTAGAAGGTGATGAATAAATGGTTTGAGAGCCCCTTAGCCAATCCTAGTACCCCTCAGAGGCCTATCTTGCACAAAAGTTGATGCCCACAATGTCCTTCATTTATCTTAACAGAGTGACTTTGGAGACAGAGGTTGGAAGCAACATGAGGTTCCTAGGAGGAGCATGAAAAAGACCAGGTGAGTGTGGAAAGGTATTCCCACCCCCGTAGATTAGCACTGTCCCTCCAACTCATCAAATAAATGCATCAAATGGCTAATAATGTAGTGAGACAAATTATTATGAAAAATATGAGTTGAATTTGATTAAGATCTATTCTATCCCACAAGACTACTCTAATCACATAAACTAATGAAACGAACTACTAGGTCGCAGAGAATAACCATGCAAAATGATCATAAACTAACATCTATCCATTTCCAAGAAACCATAAACACAACTTTTTGGATTGTGATTGTAGATCTTTCCAATGAGCCTTCCATAAGAGAGGTGATGGGTAAGCCTGCAATTACAAGTTTTTATGATATAACATCTACTGAAACAAGAGAAGGATTGCAATGCTTTAAAACAAGAACAAGAAGGAAATACAAGAGAGGGACTAAAGCCTCTAGGTTGGGCCCAAACCCAAGGGTTTCAACCCTCCAAATCTGATTTAGATGCAAATAAATCATAAACTTCTCATTAACAGAAAATAATAGTCTCATAAATCATATGAAAGTTAATAATAACAATGTCAAGCACTAGGCTCTGAGTAGCTACTCTTAGTTGCAAAAAAAATTCAAATCCTAATGAGTCGTTCAACTGGTTTACTTATACAAAAATGATTGAGGAAAAACTTCCTTGAAAGGGGGAATTCTTGCCTCTAAAATTTGAAGATTTGTGGATCTGGTTCCATTTTTCCTTGTCATGCACTTGAGTTCCTCAACTACCAGTGAATTCAAGTTGTTGGAGAGGTTTATGTGATTTTAAGTTGAGTTAGGGAGTTAATGACGTGGGCAAGCTCCCTATATTCTCTCTAGTTGTCTCCATCAAGCCCCTGCATGGTAGATATCTCCAAAAATCCTTCTTTGACCTGCATATTAATCACATTAGGCCATAGAATCTGATAAACACCTTTTAGTCTTCCTATTAAGCATATTATGGCTAAAAAAGTGAATTAACGTGAGAAAATGAGAGTTTTAAGGGCTGGAGGATAGCATAATGAACTCCAAAAGATACCTATTGATGGGACCCATCACCATTTATGACTTGGAAAAAAAATACTTTTAAAAAAGTGACCAATTTAAAGAAATATTTGGATGTTTAAATTGTGAACTTCTTTAGAGAGAAAAGATTAAGGTCTATATTTACCAAATATAATTAATTTAGTTACCACAAAGGAGAGAAGAATATTAACTTTAAATTGGTTCCAATGAAAAATAAGAAATATTATAAAATGGATGGAAGGACATTAAAAAATAGAGAGAGAATTCCCTTCCAATATCGTAAGAAAAGTGACCTTCTAGTTGAGTAATCTAATATATTCTTAGTAGTTAACAATCATCAAGGCATTCGTTTCAAAATGATTTTGAATGACAAGAGATAATTTTTAAATGAATTCATTTTTACTCTTCTAGGTATTTTCATATACATGGCCCATGGGACCCAATTCATTTTGGAAAATTTCATTTTAATTTTCTAAGCGTTGACCTCATTTTACATATTTTTATTTGAAGTTCCACAAAGAACTACTAAGAGTTCATCTCTAATGTAATACTCAGACTTTGAGTCTTAAGATTAATATTGCAACAATGTAACTTTGATTCGAATAGAAAATGGCATCAACCCATGGTATTGTGACATCCACCCATGGTATTCATTCACCCATGGAATTGACTCGTGGTATTGTAACTGGAAAATACTATAAGTAACAAGTCACATTTTGTAAAAGGATAGTTTGTCCACCACAATGTAGCTTTTATAGTTATTCTCTGTTTTAATAAAAAGTTTCTTTGTGGTTTTATTTACTGTGTGTTCTCTCATTTTCTTTTTGGCATTGCAGTTTTTCAGATCTTGGGGGCCTCCCCCCAAAATCCATTTCATTTTTTTTTTAGATCTTGGGGTCCTCCCCCCCAAGATTCGGATCAAACTATTTTCACCCCAATGAGTTTAATGGAAATATCATTTAATTTCTCTATAAATATGGTCTATGTATTTTCATATTGCTTAATGAATTGGTTTGTTTTACTCATTGTTATGCTGGAATCTAATCTTCTCATAACCGTTACTTTACTTTTTCAAAATATTATAATGTAAAGATCATTTTCAATACCATTTCCATGAGAAGAGTCTTTTTATTGATCATATGCAAACAATGTATATAAAATATTTTGTAGTCATATTTGTTCCCTTTTATTTTTATGGATGTGATGGTGTGCTTCATAAGTATGTCTGCTATACAAGATATTTATTGGAAGATTTGTTGGGGTTTTCTCTTTAGCACTAACCTAATAGATTCATTTGAGGATAGAAGATGAATATTAATAAATAAAGAGAGGAGTATCACCTCTATAAAAATTAGGATATCCTTTCTCTTCCCCCCCAAGGTATTCTCTCTATGTTGGAATTTTCTTTTGACAAGAAAAGTGATCAATATAAATCAAGAGACGAATTCTCATTACTTATTAACTCTATTCTGTATTATTTCCTGGCATGAATGCATATTTATAACACTCTCATAGACATGATTTGACGTCTAGTATGTCGAGGACCTAGATACTTCATCGGGATGGAGTAACCAATCTCAATGGTTCCTTATAGCATGCACACTAGAAACTAGAAACACACTTTCCATGACTAGCTAGTAACTTGAAATTAGAGTAGGAGAGACTAAAATAAAGTGAAAGTGTAAAATAGGGTCATATAAATATAATTGGAGTAAAAAATAAGTTATAATTGAAGTGCCAACTATCTCATGTGTCTCCTATCTTAAAAATACAAATCAAAATATAAAACTAAGGTTCAGAGTCAAATTATATTTTCATCTCATCATCTTAGAGAAATGACACATATTCCAACAATGCTATGAATTGACTAGCTTAGTTGTAAAAGATGATCTTTCAAATTCTTAGTTCATGGAATTCCATGATATTGTCATTATGATACCCCTCTATATCTCTAGTGGTTGTCCATGTTTTAACAACCCTTGCATGTATGACAAGTTTTGCAGTAGTCTTGTGCTTAGCTTTGTTTCCTCTTCTTGTTCTTCAATGGGTCTTTCATTATCTTCTTTTCAACACTGAAGGTCTTCCTTCAAACTTTTCATTATCTGAATAAGGTGGGGAGATGTTCCCTCTTCTCTCACCTTTTCCTCAGAGGATATCATTTCAGTATTGAGTTGTGCATTTTTTTTGGACTTCGTTCTATTTCTTTTCACTATTGAAAAGTTATCTTATATACTAATATAAAACCCCTCCATTAGTACCATTAAAATCATAAAAATTAAGCATGTATATTACCTTTACTTCATTTTTTCCTAGGCCCGTACCATCCTGCATGTTTATCTTCTTCTATCAAACTCAAGTAAGTCTTCAAGCAACATCAATGTATTCATATATAGAACAAAATAATTTCACATAATTACACACACATGCATATATATTAATTTAAAATTTAAATTCTTTTCTATACTTGAGCCCATCTAGGTTCAGTGCTAAACCTTATCTTTGATACAACTTTGTAACATGCTAGGTGCCTTAATGCTTGATTAAGGATCAGGGGTATCAAATGTTTTCTTCTGCACAACTTAACAATAATCTATAATACCACTTCGTAACACACCCAAAACCCTAATCCTTATTTAGAGATACGGGGAATCACATTTTATCTAAAGAATTTTATCAAGAACTTTCCACACATTGTCTAATCACCATCCAATAAACCACATTTTGTTGGGCCATTTCATAAAAAACGTTTGTGTGCACTTTTTATTTTTCTAAAACCCCAATCTTCCATAGAGTATATCTCAAAAATTATAGTGGACAAAAATATGAAATTTATAACATAGGTACCTTGAGATATTTTCTTTGTCTCCTACAAGTTTTATAATCTGGAACGTCTCAGAAAGAAATTTATGGCAAAAATTCCAAGATAACCTACTTTGAGGTATGATTTATGAAGAATCTAGAAGACGTGACTTATTTTGGGAATATCTCCAAAAATATAGTGAAACAGGATATTGAATATCTACTAGAATTTCCTTCTTATTTCCTCTAAGAATGGTCCAAGCTTTAGCCTTTGGAACCACCTAGAAGAAAAGTTATAGCAAAAATTTCAAACTACCCTTATTTCAGGAGCATGTAGGAAGCTATGCCTTATTAGAGCATAACTCTAAATATATTGAATCAAGATAAGAAATATATACAAGATTTTCCTTGGATTTACCGTAAATGTGGTCCAATTTTTAGCCTTTGAAACAATCAAGAAGAAAAGGTATAACAAAAATACCGAAGTAACCTTCTTTTAGGAGCATTTAGGAAGCTCGATTTTCTTAGAGCATAACTATGGAAATATATCGAATCAAGATATGAAAATTGAACTAAATGATAAAAAATATTTCCTCTCACTATGTTCCAATTTTCAGCCTCTTGAACTCTTAGAAAAAGATTATAGTGAAAATTCCAAAATGGCTTGATTATGCCATAAATCACATTTTGGCCTTCCAACATTAAAATTCAGGAAATCACTTATAGTTTAAAGAGAATGCAATATGCAATTAAAAAAGAAGACATGAAATTATCCAAAACTATCATGGATTTCCAATGGATCCCAATTTATTTAAATTCCATAGCCAAGTGAATTCAAACCTAATGCTCGAGACCTTACTATCATAACCAACACAATGATCATAAATAAAATAATATAAAAATAGCAATAATTCCAGTATATCACTAAATTAATCATGTGAGAATTGTTAATAACATAGAAATAACCATATATATAGTAACTAGAAAATATTAGAATTGAAGTAGGGTGAGGCACATTCCACCCCACCATAGACTCAACTATGCTACAATTTTTCTCATAGTTGGCCACCTTATTCTAGACCTTGATGCCTTGAGGGAAAACAAAACCTAGGGATTTAACACATAGTTTTCACACCATATTGAATACAAAAAGTGAAGGCCACTCTCCTTCAGACACAGGAAAACGTAGTATTTGTCACATAGGTTGTCACTCACAACTCTTAACCAGTCACAAGGTTTTAACCTCTATGGGTTCTGTTGTTGCTTTTTCTAGCACCTATAGCACAAGCGCTTGAGGAGATATAGAAATATTCCTAGAGACAACCTCTGGGTTGATTGTAAACCAGTTCCTAGGACATCTTGAGAAAGGAGTACTTTGGATATTATGAGTAGGGCTTTCTACTGCACTCCAATTGTCATGTAGTTGGAAAAAGAGAATAAGGGGGGTTTGGTTCAATAGTATTTCATTACAGTAGACTCAAACACATATAGGGATCTAAATGCACAAGGGGTAGATCTATTTCATCTCAAAGAGAAATGACTTATTCTAGTGGTGGACTCACAACAACAAGAAACCTCAATATTGGAATTGTAGTAACATGAAGAGGAGGAAAGAAAGGAGAGAATTCGATGCATATGTATGTAAACAAAACAAAATCCTAAGCAACAATGTTCCGACAAAAGTATGGAAGATTGAAGAGGTGGAATGCCAGAAACAGTGGAGTGCTAATCATGGATACATTTATCACCAAATAAAATTAAGTAAATTTGTGCACATTACAAGCACATAAGTAAATCTGTTGCTAACACAGGTACTGTTACTACTTAGCAACAAATATACAACAAACAAGGGTGGAACCTACAGCTTCATTAAAGTATTTCAGAGGGAGAAAAACATACATGAAGTAATAAACAAAGGAGAAAACATATTTCATATTCCTCAGATAGGAATAAACATAATAGTTTTATTAAACCTCGAGTCCAAATCACCATACCATTACATTTAACAATATATCGCTCAAGTCCTTCATGAACAAGCAAGTAGAACCAAAAATGGAATCACAAAATTTGGACCTCATAGGTGCAGAATTCTGGAACCTGTATTAAGTGTTTCTTAAACTTATTTATAAGGAGAGGGGGAGATTTGAATCAGTTACAAAATATCTCATCCAAGGGCCAGCTATTAGATAGACTAGTTGGCTCAGTGTGCGATAGCTCTACTACCTAAAATGATTACCAAGGATTTGATTCCTTCCTTGAAAATACACAGAAATTACAAATAAACAGGAATAAGCAAAACTGAAAGCATTAGGGGAATTTTGAGGTAAAAAATGGGCCTCCTAAGAAAAATGTACAACCAAAATAAAATTTATAAAAACCAATAGGATTCGAGATGGTGGATGTCAACCATGGAGGATGATTCACCATTTTTGGAGTAAAAAACTAAAAAGATTAAAAAATAATAAAATAATAAAACTATTTTTTCAACTCGTATTTTCAACTTATCTCCCTAAGGCTTTACTCAAATTTTGAGTAGGAGTACTCATTGGATGCAAAATTAAATTATTCATCTAAGGAGTACCCATGTTGTATAATTTCAATGGACCCTATTACTCGAACAATGTCAAATACGTGAAAAAAATGTGATTGCAGTCACATTTTTCATGTATTTCTCATTTTTCGTGTAGCAGGGTCCATCAAAAGTATGCAACATGGGTACTCATTGCATGAGGAATCAAATTCTACATCGAACGAGTGTTTCCAATCGAAATTTGAGTAAACTCATAGGGAGATAAGTTGAAAAATTAGTTTTTTCTTTTTTCCCTCTAAAATTTGATGATGTAATCTAATCTTATTTTATTATTTCCACTATTATTTTATAATTTCCTTAGGAGGCCGATTTTAGAACTAAAAACTCCCCTAATGATGACTGAGGAAAATATCCTTATGTCGTTCCCATGAAGGCCCTTGATCAGGCCACGCCTCTGCCACAATGTGTCCCTCTAGCTACTCGGTCGGTTCCCATCGCTTTCGTCTTAACTACCTAACTTCACCATTTTCTGGAGTTGGTAGCGATCAACTGTCATGGCTTGTCACAGAGCAGAAGTGGAGATTGTCATGACAGTCCTTCATAGTAAGGCTGAGTGGAGCTCCATGCCAAGCTATTAAGTCTTTCTGAGTCCCATATCTCTATTTACTCTCCGAAGTCGTGCAAGCAAAGTAGTCAAATTCATTCTTGTGGCTCTTTTTGTCTTGGGTTTCTTGTTACAAAGGCTTCCATGGGATCAACCCATTTCAATTTCCCAGTGCTCCATGCCTTTATTCAATGCCTCAGTTGCGGACCCATACACCTTCAAAGCTATGTACCATACTTTTAGAGCGTCATTGCATCAATAATTTTAGTCTTAAAACATTACAAAATAGTGAGCTCTGATGTCCCTTGGCCCCATTTGGTTTAGCACCTTATTGCAGTTCTCATCATATGACCGGGAGCTTAGCTTTAAGGTGCTAAGGCCTTTAAACTCATGTCGGAGCTATCCTTACTTTGTAAACAATTCTCTGCCCCTGGTTCGTGAAGTCTTTCTTGACCATGCGCTAGCCCACATATCAGAGCTCCTCACTCGGTGTTTTCAAATTGAGGAGTTAACTTGGAGTGATGGGATATTAGCTTTCACCAATTACCTTCCATGCTTATCCCTTGGTTCTTTGGCTCCTTATGTGACCGCAGGCCAACGCCTGTATCGGAGCCCCTTTATCGGCGGATCACAATTAGAGGTTTTACTATGGAGTTGCGACAATGCTCATCCTTTGATCGCTGATGTGGCATCATCCTCTGCCACATGTCATGTTGTGAGTGGTGACACATGTCGCCCTATTTTGGCCCCTTATTACCCTCAAAATGTTGAATCTGCATGCCACATGTCCATTGTATTGTCACGTCATACTGATGTCAACTACCCCGTGTCCCTTAATGAAACCAATCATGTGCCGCCATGTGTCATGTATCAGAGCCAATCTTACGTTGCCACGTGTCCAGTTGGAGGAGAGAGAAAAGGCTCGGTCTTGCTCTAGTTTTGCAAGGAAATCCTTTTTTAATTTGCATTAGGCCCTCCTCAGCACTTTAACATTAAAGGCACAAACCTCGATGATTTTAATCGCAATTAGAACTTTATGCGATATCGCAAATTTAAAAGGTTGTCACTTGTTCGATCGCCGATTGAGATGCGTGGATCTCTTAATGCTTTGATGCCTTGAACCTTCGATATTGTGGATCACTGATATGTTGGGACTTCCAATATGTAGGGATCGTTGATTTGCAGGATCACTGATCTGAGGGATCATCGATATGCTGGGACCCAAGATTTTACCCTTAGTTATTTTCTCCTTGTCTTCTAGTTTTTCAAGGGTAACTTCACTCTGCTCTAACTTTTGATTCTAGAGTCCATTTAAGGGGTTCAATAAATCGTTGGAAAGTTAATTCCGAGCACTATCCATTGGAGGCGATTCGATTTAGCTTTGAGGGCTTTTGTGGCTTGGGATATGGCTGAAAACTCTTCTATTCTTTTGTATTTTAGTTAACTGAAAATAAATTTTGCAGTGAGTGACAACGGATTTGACCACCATTTCTCTTGCCAAATCAAACTTCTAAGTGAGAGAGTATGAGAGTAAATCTAAAGAAGAAATAAGAATTAATTAACCCATCGATGATTTATCCTTCTTGTTTTTATAATCACACCTTGACCCTTCATCTTCACAATCTTTTGCTAGAAATTTCTTGGAATATTTATTCGAACAAAAATAAGATTTTTCCCACCCTTTACATATTTTCCTCCTAATCAAATATCCCCTCCAAAAAGCATGATGATCTATTTGTTTCTTACTTCATTCAAATCTAAATTTTTTATTTATAAAACAAACGAATATATCACATAATAAAATTTAGTATAACCCAACATTAGAAAATTTTAAATACATCACTAATATTAAAATAATAGAATTAAAAAAACAATTATAGTATATTGATTAAAAAGTCTAGCCAAAAGGTATTACAAGAAAGATGCTATAACCATACAAACCAAAGCTAAGATGCATCTAGAGGGTATCAAAATAGATTAATATATATTTTCATACCAAGAGGCACCTATGCCAACTTGAGCTTGGCGGTTATGTTGTGGAGTGTATCTTTCTCAACCATGCTTCTCGATTAACAGCAAGATTCAATTCCACATTATAATAATTGATAGGAAAAATACAGTTGAATTTAATTTACTATTCCGGCTCTAGTGTACTACTTTTGCGATATGTTTTTTGTTCTTATAAACATCCTGAGAGTCCAAGCTTTATTTACTCAGGGATTTATAATTGAAGTCTGTCAGAACTCGGTGTTATATGGCAAATAATTAGTAAATTTTTCTGGGTTGGTGTCTTCCTACTTTGCGCATACATTTGTTTTACAATGATGTAGTGTGACTACCTTTTTATCTGCTTATGGGTATGAATTATTCTTCCTTCTATGGTTATGGAATTTATGCATTTATCATAATACACTCTACTTCTAGAGCTTATCATAGTTTATATGTATGTGAATCCTAACGTGGTGTTGGATACGAGTACTGGCTTGAAATCACATACTTTTTTTGAGTTCTTGCTTAGATTTACTACAGTTTCCATTTCCTACTATAATGGAATTATGAGGGGTTTAAGGGGGCCATATGTGCCTATCTGGTATTCTCGATGTGAGTTGTCTTCACTCTGACATTTCATTTTCTTTTTATTTTTTTTCACGAGGAAGTTCTCCTGTTTGTCTAATTTGTTGTCTCTCTTTTCTTTCATGAGTAGCTTTCACGCCATTACTCAGTCTGCTATATTTCAAAACTCTCGGATATAATTAATTGAGTGTTACAAACAGATTCCACTACTAGTACTTCCGATTTTAAATTTAGGAATACTTTTATACACAACTACTCTACAATTTTTTTTTCTTTTGGAATACAAAGAAAGGAGAACTAAAGTTTCATCAAGCAGTCTTCTGCTATCCACGGAAGTAAACCCCTCCGCTCTTCTTTTCATTAATAATACGAAACACATGAGAGTTCATGCAGTAGATTCCTTCAGAGGTTTTCTTTACTTACCTGGTCTTTCCGAGTTGTAAAGAGCTCCTCAAAAGATTCACCTGGGTTCTCTGCTATCTCTCGACCACCCGACCATGAGATTCGTCTTTCAGGACCAGAATCTCCCCCCTAGCTCTCTTGTAGGACCACTGTCTCAGCAAGACGCTTGCACCTAGTGCTTGGCTATCTGGTCATCACCAAACTTAGCCATTTTTCCTCTTTTTCTTCTGCCCATCCCTACAACGCAGATTTTGCCTCCCCCCTCTTCTTTTTCTCTGGAAGCCCTTCTAGTTAGGGGAGGTAGTTAGGGTTGCAGTCACAACTACCGTATTTTCCCAACTTCCTCCTTAAGAAGTTGCCAACACTTCCAAGAAAACATTTCTTATCTTTTTAAAAAAATAATAAAAAGATTATTAAATTTCAAACAGCTAATAATGTCATATTCAGTTTTGTCTTTTACCACAGTAAAGTCAAATATTTACATTTTCCAAGGCATCACATCTCTCCCTCTTGAAGTTGGACATCGTCCCGATGTCTTTTGACCATGAACAACCTTGGGTAAGCTTTTTTCATGAGCTCTTCATCTTCCCAGGTGGCCTCGTCAGGCCCAAAGTGCTGCCACTACACTTTAACTTGGGTAATAGCTTGCTTTCGCAACATTACTTCTCTCCAGTTGAGGATGTTAAACAGTTCGACCAAGATTTCTCCTTCCGGTTCGACCTACAACATGCAACATCCTAAATCAGTTTTCTTTTAAAGAAAAAACACTTAGACTGATTTACCAGAGATAATTCTCACCTGTATATCCTGCCATCTGATTACATGTTTAGAATCATAAACATATTTTTTCAACACAGAAACATGGAAGACATTGTGGACTCATATGTGACTTGGCAAGGCGAGCTGGTAAGTCACCGGCCCAATTCTTGCTAAGACTTGGAATGGTCCACAAAATTGAGGTGCCAAATAAATGCAACCTTTCCATTGTAGTGTGCTCTTTTTTGCTGGAATTCTTACATACACATGGTCACCGACTTGGTACTTCTTGAATTTCTTTTCCAGTCAGCAAAGTTATTTTACCTATCCTGAGCTGCTTTTAAATTGGACTGTACCTTCTTAACCATTTCCTCCATCTCCTTAAGCATTTCGGGACCTAACATCAATTTGTCTTCCAGTCCACCCCAGCTTGAGGGTGTGCAACACTTCCCCCCATACAGTACTTCAAATGGGCTCATTTGCAGTGATGTATGATAGCCATTATTATATGCAAACTCGACCAAGTGCAGGTAATCTTGCCACTCGGTTAGTTGTTGCATTACATATGCCCTTAGCATGTCTTCCACCACCTGTTTCACCCATTCTATTATTCCATTAGTTTGGGGGTGATATGTTGTACTAAAATTCAGCTGAGTTCCTAATTCTACAAACTATTTTTTGCGAAAGACCGATGTAAATTTTACATCACGGTCTGAAATTATTGTTTTTGGTAACCCATGCAACCTAAATATGTTCTGCATAAAAATATGGGCGATCTGTACAACTCTGTAAGTAGATTGCACAAGTATAAAATATGTTGATTTACTTAATTTGTCCACCACCACCATGATGGAGTCGTTATTTTTCTTTGTCTTGGGCAATCCTATTATGAAGTCCATAGAAATGGTTTCCCACTTCCATTCTGGAATGGGTAATGGCTGTAATAACCTCGTAAGGTGTTGGTATTCTACTTTAATTTGTTGACTCTAAACAACGTGCCAAGTACTCAGCCACATCTCTCTTCATAACCAGCGAGTAATATTCTTTTCGGAGTGTAGTGATCATTTTCTGATACCCCGGGTGTCTAGCATAATGACTTTTATGAAATTCATCCAAGATCAAGTTCTTAATGCTATTTTGATTGGGCACATACAACCTTTTCTTGTAATACAACATTCCAGCAACATCCACAGCATAACCTTGTTGATTTTCTTTGCTGGTTGACTGTTGTACTTGTTGTTTTATTTGCTGATATGCAATATCTTTTTTTGCTGCCTTCTTAATTATTCCTTCAAAGGTGCTTCTCCCCTCACTGCAAGAAATCTCATAAAGACATTGCAATTTTCGACTTAAAGCGTCTGCCACGTGATTCTCCTTCCCCTTCAAATGCTTGATTTAGAAATCAAAACCACTTAGGAAATCCACCCACTGTGCTTGCTTAGCATTTATAGTGGGTTGGCTAAAATAATTGGTCAAACTATGATGGTCTATTAATAATAAAAATTTCCTTCCCATAAGATAATGTCGCCACATTTTCAAAGCATGAATGACGACTGCCAACTCTAGATCATAAGCAGAATATTTTTGCTCATGTTCTTTTAGTTTCCTTGACTCGTAAGCAATTACCCTCCCTTCTTGCATCAACACGCCTCCTACACCTTCTTTGCTTGTGTCAGTGCACACCACATAGTCCTTACTAGGATTAGCTATGCTTAGAATGGGTGTGGTGGTGAGCATATGCCTAAGCTGCTAAAATTTTTTTGGCATTCGGGGGTCCACCTAAAAGTTCTTCCCTTTTTCTGAAAGGAAGTGATAGGATAAGTTACTCTCGAGAAACCCTCTACGAATCGTCTGTAATAGCCCACTAAACCTATGAAGGATCTGATGTCTGCCACATCCTTTGGTACCAGCCATTCCATTATGGTCCTTATCTTCTCAAGGTCCATTGTGATCCCTTCTTTAGTGATTATATGCCCCAAATATTGTATTTGTTCCTTAAAAAAATCACACTTGCTGAACTTGGCATATAACCGATGTTATCGGAGGGTTTGCAGTACCAACCTGAGGTGTTCCCTGTGCTCTTCCATAGTTCGGGAATATATCAATATATCATTAATAAAAATTAGCACAAATCTATCCAAATAAAGATGAAATATGTTGTTCGTTAAACACATAAAAGTTACGGGCGCGTTGGTTAACCCAAAGGGTAACACCACAAACTCATAATGTCCATAACTTGTTCTAAAAGCAGTCTTAGCCATGTCTTCCTCCTTAATTCTGATTTGGTGATACCCTGATCGCAAATCAATCTTGGAGAATACCATTGCTCCTTTTACTTGATAAAAAAGCTCATCAATCCAGGGCAAAGGATACTTATTCTTGATTGTCAATTTATTCAACTGAAGATAATCCACACACATACGAAGGGTCCCGTCCTTTTTCTTAACGAACAATACCAGGGCTCCCCAGGGTGACACACTGGGGCGAATATAGTTTTTGTCTAACAGCTCCTGTAACTGCATTTTTAGCTTTGTCATTTCTGGTGTGCTCATTCTGTAAGGTGCTCGGGATACCGGGGCCGCCCCTGGCACCAATTCGATTGTAAAGTCTATATTTCTTTTAGGTGGTAGCCCGGGAATCTCTTTCGGAAACACATCTGCAAATTCTTGTATCACTAGGATATTTTCCAATGTGGCTCTTTTGTCTTTTGAGTTAGCATAGCCCACTTGGATGGCATAAATTTGACATCCCTTCCTAATGCATTTTGCTAACTGAGAGGTGGTTATTAGCCAAACCTGCACTAGCTGCTTAATCCCTTACATCTCTTGCCTTGCTCCAAGCTCATCTTTGTAATAAATAGTCTTTGTTTTACAGTTGACTATGGACCAGTGTTTTTATAACCAGTCCATACCGATTAGAACATCATACGAACCATGGGGAAGCACATTTAAATCTGCAATCACTGGTTGTCCTGCTATCTTTAAAGGGCATTGACTTTTGCAAGCACTCGTCTCTTCGCCCCTATAGCCCGCTGTACTAGCCAAGGGTTCTTGAATTTAACAAGTTGCAACTTACAATGCTCTACAACCCTAGGGCTAATATAACTTAATGTGGCTCTAGGATCAATTGAAACAGTTATAGTAAGCTCTGAATTTTACCTTCGAATTCCACCATGGTCGGCTGGTACTCCACCTGATGATCTTCTAGGGCTACATTAATCCTTGGTAGACTACGTCCTATATCACCAACTGTCAATGCTTCATGGATCTGGGATACCTGTTCGGTTCCCTTTCGTTGAGGACAGTTTTTAATGTAGTGAGGCCCACCGCAACCCCAACACTGCACTAGAGGCCTTGCTACCCCTTCGCTGTCTAACTTTACAGGTTGTTTGCTGATTATGGACTCATTGGTTGGCTTGGACCTGAGCGAATTTTTCTGTACATTTATGTTGTTTTTCCCCTTGCCAAAACCCTTGTTACCACTACCATGATTCCCTTTATTGTTTCCAACCAACTTATTACTTCTCTTATCGTTCCATCTTTTACCTAGAATTTCTCCCTTCTATTTACCTTGCTAGTAATAAGTCCTGGCTTTACATATTGCTTCATCCATTGTCTTTGGATTATAAAACTCAATCCTTTCCCGCATATTCAGAGGTAAAATACTAACGATCCTCTGCACTTTAACTTTTTCCTTCTAATATAAGGCACATAATGAAGCAATGAAGTAAAACGAGTGATAAATTCGTCCATGGTTTGCTGTCCCAACCGCAAGTCATGGAATTATCTTGCCTTTTCGTCATAAAAACGCTCGGTCAGGTATCTTTCCTTAAAATACCTTTGAAATTTCTCCCAAGTTATGTTTTGTTCGCTTACTCTTCTTACAATCTTAACTTCTTCCCACTACAGGGTGGCTTTTCCCTGTAATTGGAAGATGGCCAACAGTGCCTTCAGGTTGTGATCGTATTCATATAGCTGGAAATATTTGTTCATATTAATCAACCATGCCTCAGCTGCTTCCTCTTCTTCTCCATCAAAGTGTGGCAGTTTGATCTTACAGAATTCCCCTTGCAACTCTATCCGTTGCCTTTTTGATGTGTGTTGTTTAGAAGCATTATCAGATCTTTCCTCCTTCCTTCCTTCTGACTCTTCAGGTTCTGTGTGGTGATTCTACTCTTCTGACATTCTTTGCTGCTCAACACTGGGATTCGCTGGATACTGATTCTGTTTATCGGACAAGATTTTTATAATCCTCTCCTGTTCCATAGTTAACCTTGCATTGTCCTCCCGTAATTGGGCCATTTCATTTTTCAACTCTTGTACTGTCTCCAAAATTGCTAGATTTGTATTGTGAGCCTCCTCTCCAAGCTGTACCCATAACTCGGGGTTATTCTCAGGATCAGTTGTAGGTCCCTGACCCACCACAAACCTATGTGATGCACTGTCTGCTCTTCTCATATTGACAGTCTTCTATTTTCCTATACTTAACATAAGAAAAGTGACAGAGGAAAGAAAAAAAGAAAAAAAAAGGTCAGCGCATTAACTGTTTTTCTTGAACTACTCAATAGAGATGAAAATAAATTGTATGTACTTTATCTGTCTATCAGTTTTCAATTCCCAGAGGCCACAGTTTTTGTAACTTTCACTTTGATACCAGTTGTCATGGCCCTACCTACTAACACCTATAAAAAAAACAAATTACATTATTTCACTTAAGGTGTTACACATCACTGCACATTTATATAATTGTTTTCACCTTCTGTTTACAATGTCACACAGTTAAATAATTCAGGAAATCGGGAAAGTTTTCCAATAGAATGACTGTCTTTCACATTAAATTTGTGGTACCACCCATCACAGTGACCTTAACATCTCACCAGCTGCCAACTTCTCCTACACTTCACACCTGGCCTATTATTTAGTTTTCTGCTCTATCATGTGACGTGGCATGAGCAGGTGTACCATCGGCTACTGTGCTCCTCAGGCTTCTCCTGTCATATACAGTAGAGGTTTCATATGGCTGATCCAAGGGCTGAGCTTGGTTCTGATGGTTTTTCATTCATTTACTCCAGCTGTAAGGTTCATTCTACTCATTTGTCTTGGCGCTCGTTCCAGCTCTGCTCCGCCTTCCTTCACGCCGAATTTATCTGTAAGATTGTGTTCACCAACCTGGGTTCAAGTACAGGAGCCGACCTGTCCCATGTTCAAGTAATTTATGCATTCATGTAAGTGTTCTATGTTTTTCTTCATTTGTTTTTGTCTCCTTCCTCAAATTATTTGCATCGTTATGTTCATGACTGTAACAGTCCCTTTTTGTGTGTCTTCTGGTTGAAGGAGGAATGAGCGTGGCCAAGAAATGCCTGCTTGTAGTATGGAATGGGCAAAGCTTCTCAGGCTGCCACCCTCTAGCGCTGGCCACTGGATAAGCACCAATAAATCCGTTGAGAGATTCATTGTTCTAGGTCATTTTGTCAAAGAACGGTTAACGTATACAGAGCTGCCCGACTCAAGGGTTTATAAGTTTTTTTTTTGTTTTTTTTTATGTTTCAGATATGGTGGTAGCTCCTAGAGTACCCAGAACAGAGTTTCTCTATGGTCCTTCCTCGATGTTAAATTGGGTTTTGAGGCCCGGATTACCTTGAACAGGGACTTGGCCACACTGGCGCACTTTCAGGCTTTCATCACCTTCTGGCTAGTTCTACCTTTTCTTTATGTTTACAAGCTACTTTGGGTCCATTTGTAAAAATTGTTAAACGAATTATCTGGGCCGAGCCCTCGGTAGGTTTCTGCAGTTTTCTTTCGTTGTTGTCATTTTTGTTATTTCTAGTTCTTGAAAGAGGACCTTGGGTCCGTTTGTAAATGCTAGGCCTAGCTAAACATGCCAAACTAAAGCCGAATCCTTAAGGCTTTTGATCATGTTTTTGTGAAACTTTACTTCTGGAAATGGAAATATAACCCTCTAAAGTTTACAGTTGAATTTAATTTACTATTCCGGCTCTAGTGTACTGCTTTTGCGATATGTTTTTTGTTATTATAAACATCCTGAGATTCCAAGCTTTATTTACTCAAGGATCTATAATTGAAGTCTGTCAGAACTCGGTGTTATATGGTAAATAATTGGTAAATTTCTCTAGGTTGGTGTCTTTCTACTTTGCGCATACATTTGTTTTACAATGATGTAGTGTGACTACCTTTTTATCTGCTTATGGGTATGAATTATTCTTCCTTCTATGGTTATGGAATTTATGCATCTATCATAATATGGTCTATTACTAGAGCTTATCATAGTTTATATGTATGTGAATCCTAACACAGTGTTAGATACGAGTACTGGCTTGAAATTGCATACTTCTTTTGAGTTCTTCCTTTGATTTACTACAGTTTCCCCTTTCCGCTATAATGGAATTCTGAGGGGTTTAAGGGGGCCATCTGCGCCTAGTTGGTATTCTCGGTGTGAGCTGTCTTCACTCTGATATTTTGTTTTTTTGTTTTTTTGTTTTTTTTTTTCACGAGGAAGTTCTCCTATTCGTCTAATTTGTTGTCTCCCTTTTCTTTCATGAGTAGCTTTCATGCCATTACTAAGTCTGCTGTATTTCAAAACTCTCAGATATAATTAATTGACTGTTACAAATAGATTCCACTACTAGTACTTCCGATTTTAAATTTAGGAATACTTTTATACACAACTACTCTACAATTTTTTTTCTTTTGGAATACAAAGAAAGGAGAACTAAAATTTCATCAAGCAGTCTTCTGCTATCCACATAATTAAACCCCTCCGCTCTTCTTTTCATTAATAATACGAAACACATGAGAGTTCATGTAGTAGATTCCTTCAGAGGTTTTCTTTACTTACCTGGTCTTTCCGAGTTGTAAAGAGCTCCTCGAAAGGTTCACCTGGGTTCTCTGCTATCTCTCAACCACCCGACCATGAGATTTGTCTTTCAAGACCAGAATCTCCCCCCTAGCTCTCTTTTAGGACCATTGTCCTTAGCAAGACGCTTGCACATAGTGCTTGGCTATCTGGTCATCACCAGACTTAGCCATTTTTCCCCTTTTTCTTCTACCTATCCCTACAATGCAGATTTTGCCTCCCCCCTCTTCCTTTTCTTTGGAAGCCCTTCCAGTTAGGGGAGGTAGTTAGGGTTACAGTCACAGCAACCATCTTTTCCCAACTTCCTCCTCAAGAAGTTGCCAGCACTTCTAAGAAAACATTTCTTATCTTTAAAAAAAAAAATTATAAAAAGATTATTAAATTTCAAACATCTAATAATGTCATATTCAGTTTTGTCTTTTACCACAATAAAGTCAAATATTTACATTTTCCCTGGGCATCACAGTTCTTAAATATAAAGTGAATTGAGTAAATATACAAAAAATATTTTATTTATTTACCATACCTCTCATTTATTTATATTTTTATTAATTTACCATACCTCTTTTATAAATATGGTATTTAGCTCATGGCATTAAAATGGTATTTGACCCATAGACTTCACCTAAATAAAGCGTTTTTTTTAAGTCTCTGTAAATATAAAGAGGTTTATGGAGTAAATATAAAAAAAATGTTTTATCTATTTACCATACCTCTAGTTTATTTATATTTACCATACCATACCTCTAGTTTATAAACATCTCAAACACACCTGGAAATTGATCGTACAACCTGTTGCATCACTGGACCATAAGTGTATGAATCAGGAGCATGAAACAACCAAGTCAAAGGGAAATAATGAGTCCATTTGCTTGATCTAAGGCATTGAACATGAATGGAAGTTGGAACCAAGATACACCGCCCTCTAGGTCATTCTTCTGGAATAAATGAGCTAATGTCGAAAGAATAGGGCCCACGATAGGTGAGGCAATGAGGATCCTCAACTAAGGCACGAGGGAAAATAGTGATGTGACTGATGGACTGACACTAGGGAAAATGGAGAAAATTGGACTGAGGGACAAGCAAACAAATTCTCTTGTCAGAGCATAAAGTGCATGGTTGACCTGGCAGCGACTGACTCGACTCCAGAGGGGATGGGGGATAGTATGACTGGAGGCCAAAATGGGAAAAACATGATGAATGATATGGAAATATGGATGAAATACTGTGATATGCTATAATGGGATGTGAAACAGACTCCACGGATGCAAAGGTGACTCATCGCGGATGCTCTGAACAAGGGTGAGTCGATGACACTACTACAGAGAAGAGGCCCAGTGGGGACCATGAAAGCATGAGTAAATGATGGTTACTCATAACGAAAATTGACACATGAGAAGAAAAGCAACAAGGGAAGGTGGTCCCCAAAGTACAAGTGTCACATATGAAGAAATTCGATTTTGAGATGGACAAAGTGACCCTTCTTGGAAAAATGGCTTTCGGGTGAAGTGTCAAATCATTAAAAAGTGAGAAAGACGCATTATAATACTCTATGAGAGTTTTCTAACGGTGGTGATGGTTCGCCAAACTGAGCTATGAATTGGTCCCAATGGGTGACAAAAAAATTGTGGGTTTTTCTATAAAAGGACGTTTTCCCTCCAATTTGAATTCATTTGCTAAGTGAGTTGTGGTGAATTTGGAGAGGAGGAAAATGCCCTAAATCTTATGGAGATAGTAGCAGAGCAACCAACCATTGAGATAAAGTTCTACGACTTTCAGGAAAGTGGCCTTACTTGTCTAAGGATTTCCTTAATGCTTCTTGGAACAATGGTTCCTGGGGAACAATTAAGGGAAGAGGAAAACGAGAATGAACTACTAGAGAAGGTCTAGAATCATCCTCAACCACTAAGTCAAACATGGGGACTATTTGGACATAGAGTAGAATATTTGAAGATATGGTATCAAATGTCTACGATATGTGATGTGCATATGGCTTGCCGGAGAGGCCGGTAGGACAAACTATCCAAGGAATATGAGGATAGTTGACCATACCTAGGTCCAGTGGGATCTAGGCCAAGACTTATGTTAATCAATTGAGAAGATGACCAGAGGAAGACCATCATGCACCCAAGCATGGAATACTAATCACAAACATACGTGATGGAGGGGACTGATCTGGTATGCAAAGGTCGAAATGATGCCCCCTAGTAGGAGGAGTTTGTGGAGCAACATTATGTTCCAAGTGCTCGAAAAAGGGATTCAAGCATCTTGGCCCAACTTGGCATGAGATCCTCCAAAGGATGATAAGGACATGTAGGGTCCTATGTGTCCCCCAGTATGCTATGGGTGTTATGGAGATATTTATAGTGGTGGATTCCAAATATGGAAGGAAGTATGCACGATGGTGCATATCATCCCAAGGATAATCAAGGGTAGTCGTGGCTTCCATGATGTCCCTATGAGAATGGAGGATGGGTGGACGAGAGGAAGATTGACTACATGATGTGACAACTGCACTTGGTGAATCAACCTGAGAAAGAAGGTTCACATACGCATCATCTGGAATGGTAAACAATGAGCTAGTAGATGGAGGATCTATAGATGTTGAGACTTGGGATTCTGTCGAAAGAGGTTTGATAGAAGCACGCACAGAAACCTCAGAAAGGTTTGCCTACGAGGAACTCAAGGATGACGACAGGTAAGGATATAGACCATGGAGTCCATCATCTCGACATCGGGGGGAGGGATCACGATGGTGGGATTATATTCCCCCCTATTCTGGTTTACTAGTGGTACCAAAATCCATGGGTAGAGGAGTAGGTGATCCACTACGAGTGGTCTCGTATTCATGAAGTGCCTCAAGGAAATCATGAAATTCATCGAGACGAGGGAAACAATGGGAATAGTGACCATGATGATGACTCAAGGCACAAGCGTGATTTGTGTGTAATGTTTTGAGTTTCTTGGCTGTACTCGATAAGTTAACACGAACTTCAGGGATATTTGACTCAAGGAACGTTTCGTGAATCAAAGTTTTGAGATGGAGTTCAAGACAATTATTGGTGGCATGCCCAAAAACTTTACACAAAGCGCATAGAGGTGATGGATTTGGGGCCTTGGGGGATGGAGGAGCTTGGGGGGCCTTGTCCTCAGGTTCTTTCCTCTTGGATTTGGCCCCCTATCTGGATGCTTTCACAAAAGGAGTGGGTTCTTGTTGAGATTGTGATGGAATTGGAGCAACAATAGGGGCCATAGGGACTGGTTGAACTGAGGTCAAAGCATGATAAGGTCTTAGCTGACCAGGCAGAGTGCTTGTCAGGGGATCAATGTACCATACTCGGATCCTCAAAGTCACATTAGGGAGGACAAACAAAGCCACGATAGGGACATAAAAGATTCCCTGAGGAGGAAACAAGAAAGATATCCTACCTATAGGGTAATTTCTCGGCGGAACAGTTCCTGGATGGTTGAGACCTGCACGAACAGTTCCTTGTGGGAACATGGGAGAGGCACCCGCAAACAGAGGGGGTCTTGGGGGGGTGGATCCGGATGGATCGGTTGAGATGGAAATAACAGGGTCCTGAGGAGCTGGTTGTTGATCAGATGTACCAAACTAATTGAGAGCAACCCATGATGCTTGTAACATGCAAACACATAAAGAGTTAGGCTCAGAGATGAGAGGGGGAGGATTAGGGAAAGCACCCAACAATGAGGAATCTTTGTAGACTCCGGGTGAAACACTGGTGATAAGAGTTGAATATTCCTTATCTGACATTGATGAGATAATGGACTCAGGGGAGGTGAAAGATGTCGGCTCGTAGTATGTCAATTGATTGATAGTGGCGATCTTCCCTTCACGGGGGAAACACATCTTGAGGAAAATCGGAGATGTTGCGGCTAACATGGAATATGTGTAACTATGACCCAATAGAATGTTGTAATCTAAAGGGGCATCAATAACCTCAATGTCTACATGGACAGTCTTACCCACAAGAGTCACTGGAAAATTGTGATACATGCCAAGAGGCTGGGAGATGATGGTAGTAGACATCACACAGGTGGATGCACCTTCATCAATAATGTATTGGGAGATGATGGCATTATGGACTTAGATTGGTATCTGGAAAGCAACAGATGGAGGTAATGGGGGATGTTCTGATGTATCAACTAAGAAGACAATCAAACGATCGTTGGAAGGATCTATTATGCCCAAAGAAGTTATTAGAGCTTTCTTTTGAGATGGGCACAACTCGCATACTTCCAGCGTCGACATGGCAATAGGTGATTATGCCAAGTCGTCTACTATGCTGTATGTATGGGAAACTTGGTTAGAAGTCGTGTTACGACGTAATGGTCCCTTTGGTATCTTGGGAATTGCCTCAAGTGAGGGATCTATAACAGGCTATTTCATGTCGTAAGAGGATCAATAGATACTTTGGTTTTGGACTCAGTGACGGACAAAGTCAATGGATTGTCATATTGATGCAACTGAGTTTGCAAGTTGGTATCGGAGGGATTAACCTCATCAAAATTCATCATAAGGATCTGGTAGTCACCAGGACCAGAAGGTTGGGGGGGATGGGTTGCAAGCAGCAACAAATCCTTACTGAGGGAAAGGATTTGTAAGAACTGTCGATTGAGACGGCGCAAGATTCTGAGGCGATTACAGGATGGGCGGTTGATCTCTGGAACCTGCTTGAGCTTCCCAAATTTGATGCATTTGGGGTAAGAGAGGACACTCATGTGTATAATGGCCATGTACACCACAACATGCACAAGTCTTGTTTGTACAAATAGCCTTGTTCTGCTCAGGCTAACCGCCCTTTTGTTGGCTATTGGTGTTAGGTTGGTTCCCTTGGAGTTCACTAGTTTGATTACCTTGATTACCCTAGTTACCCTAGTTACCTTTCCCCTTATTCTTTTTCTTCGAATTTTGGGGATTGGTCGCACTCTGCTACGCAAACAGTTGACCCTGAGGGGGAGGTGGTTGTTGCGGCTGAGGATGCATGGGAGGCTATTGTGCTAAGGGGCTGGAGCGCTCGACTATGCATAGGGAGGAGAAATGGTTTAGTAGATAGGTTGAGCATTGGCTGGCCCTGAAAACATGTTTCTATCAGGAGGGGCATAAATGTTGGAGGAACTGGTGCCCCCCTACGGATAACCATAATTTTTCCTAGTATATGGCAAAGGATGTGAAAGGGTTCCAACGATACCATCGGTGGTGTGAGATGCCCTCGGTGCATTGGCACCTCTATGACAGGGGAGGTCTGAAATGACAGTATAGACATAACCATATTGTGCATAAATTAGGTCATATCTCAGAGCGGTTTGGAGAAATTCTTCCTCTGTCTGAGGAAAATGGGATGCAAAATATTTGCCAATGGGTGATAAAAGGCCCCTAAGAAACCAATCAAGATAGATATGGGCTTCGAAGGGTGGAGCATGGAGCATGACATGTGCTCCTCCTTTTACACCACTCTTGAACATGATCGGAAAGACGAGTGGTGGAGGACTGGAAGAATGAGGTCAAGAGCTCCATACCAATGTCGTATCGGAGAGGTAACTAAAAATATGAGAGGAATGCTTTAGAAAGTTTCACGAAAATGGAATGAGAGGCAACGGGCTGGTCTACATACCATTTTATAGCATCTCTAGTGAGTGTGTGTTGGAACAACTGAATACAAATGGAGTCATCGGCAATGGAATTGGATGAACACCACATATGGAAGGAGCGGACATGATTGGTGGGGTCCTCTCTAGAATTACCCTCAATCTTTGGGATGTTGGAGGGAATCTTAGTCACCATAGCAGGCCAACTAGCATTTGTGGTGTATAGGGTCATTTATCAACTGGCTAAAATTCGGGAGACTTAAACCAACCATAAAAGGGAGCATGGGGGATGTTGAAATAGTTCTTGAGGCGGTTCTACTAGATGTGACCACCAGAGTAGAACCAGAGCCAACATCAAATTAGGTTCCTGTACCAACTTTGGGTCCAGACATGGTGATGATATGCAGTGAAGGAGGCTCGAAATCAGATGAGGAATCATATGAACCAGAAGAAGAGTTGGTATGGGGACTCGAGGGACTATGAACTCGAACCCTATAGGGAGGAGTAATATGCCCAAGCAGAAACTGTGGATGAAGGCCTAAGAGTCTCTGTGACAAAAGCATTGGTGGTGCAATGATGGCAAGACACAAGTGACACAGAAATGGTGAAGGGAAATCAACAATATGCCTTTGTATCTGTCTGGGGAGATAAATTAATTATGTTAAGTCTTGGTTTGGCAGTGTAAACCAAGTGGCCTTCACTTAAGGTTTGCTTGTGTGTGCAAGTGTGTTTATTAATTAAGCCTAGATCGTGTTTGAAAAAAGAAAAAAAATTGTTGAAAATAAGTTGAAATTGAAAATAGAAAATGAACATCAAATGCATTAACTAAACCCCACGCAAAATGGGTTTGCAAACATTGGTGTGGTTGGTGGCGAAATCAACTGAAAACACACTAAAAATTTCAAGAGATCTAAGTGTCAGTGTGACTAGGATCAAATGACTAATGTCCCCATGAATGAAATTACTACCTATTTTATTACTACTGTCCCCGTGAATGAAATTAAATTAAGATTAGGGAAAAAAGTCAATAGGGAAAAGTCAGTTGTGATAACTCAAGAGGAGGGCCCTTAAGAAAAATATGAGAACAAAATTCACCAAACAGAAATTAAAAAAGATGACGAACAAGAAGAACCAGGAGAACCTCCTTACCCGGAAAGGTTACTTGTTAAGAAAATAGAGACCCATATAGAATATGATTTGGAGACAGAACTAAGGAATGTTTGCATAAAGATACCTCTATTACAAGATATAAAGGACATTCCCATTCATACCAAAATCATCAAGGACCTTTGTATCAAAAAACTAGGGAGAAAGAAGAATAAAAATCAGAACGTTAAAGTGGTAAGTCAAATAATGGAAATGATATGTTATTTACCATTAAAATATAATGATTTGGGAAACCTCTTGGTAACAATAGAAATTAATGGCACACTTTTACCGAACGCTCTCGTATATTTGGGGCAGACATTAATGCCATGACAGTCCACACTATGATATTCTTACCACTGCAAGGAGTTAGTCCTACCCTTATAGTGCTCAAATTAGCAGACAAATCTATTGTTAAACCGGTGGGAATCCTAGAATATATAGTGGTGGCCATAGCTTCCTAGAAGTATCCCATTGATTTTATTGTGATTTCCCCAAAACCCTCTAGACCTCGACATCCATTAGTTTTAGGTAGACCATGGTTGGCCACCGCTGATGTTGTCATTGGTTGTAGGCATGCAGAAATAATTATTTCCAATGGGGTACAAAATCAAACATTAACTATCTTTCCACCTACCCAAATGGCTACTAAAGTACATTTTTGGTTAGAAAACCCTCATGGAGAAGAGGATTTTATGTTTCCTCTATTAACTTTAGAACAATATAGAGGACTTCACGATCACATAGAAGAACATGTTTTACAACATTTTTTGTCTGGTATTACTTGCATTAACTACCTTGTTTCTTTTAACGATTATCAGCATGTTTTCAAAAATGAGTTTCAGGAAATTTGTCATCCAACTGTATTTGCAACATTCACTATGGAAGCATTAGAATATAGCAGCGAAATAGCTATTGAACCTATTGAAATTGGTGATGGAAAGATGATGTACATTGGCACCAAATTGAGTATAGAAGAGAAAAGAAAAGTATCGAATATGCTTCAATAACAATATGCAGCATTTGCTTGGGACTACATGGAAATGAAAGGTATTCATCTAGACACATGTAGCCACCATATTTATACAAACAATGAAATGAGACCTGTTAGGAAGCCTTACAGGTGTATGAACTGAGCCTTAAAAGAATTTGTTAAAGATGAGTTGCAGAAGCTTTTAAATGCATATTTCATTTATCCTATTTCTGACAGTAAATGGGTATCACCTCTAGTGGTGGTCCCAAATAAATATGGTAAATGGCAAATCTATGTTGACTATATAGAATTTAACAAGGCCAGCTTTCAGGATTATTTTCCCTTACCATTCATTGATCAAGTGCTTGACACACTATGAGAGAAAAAAAAACTTCCCTTTTCTAGATGGGTATGGTGGTTACAACCAAATTCAAATAGCCCCAGAGGACCAAGAGAAGACTACCTCTACCTGCCCATGGGGTACCTATGCTTATCGAGTGCTTCCTTTTTGCTTGTGCAACGCCCCAGTGACCTTTAAGTGGGCTGTTTTGGCTATCTTTTCTGACCTAATACATGACTGTGTAGAAGTCTACACAGATGACTTCACAGTATGTGGAGATGATTTTTCTCAAGCTCCATAAAATTTGGAAAAGGTATCGATTCGATGTCAAGAAGCTCATGTATCCCTTAGTAGTGTTAAATGTAAAATGATGTAGACTAAGGGAATTGTTTTGGGATGTCATGTATCATTCAAAGGGATAAAGTCGACCCTGCGAAAATAGAGGTAATCTCACATATTTCAATCCCTACATCACAGCAAGAGGTAAGAATATTTTTGGTACACGCAGGGTACTATATAAGATCTATTGAAATTTTTACAAACATTGCGGCACCCTTGTTGAAATTTCTTACTAATGATGTTGATTTTATATGAGATATTGACTATCAAAATGGTTTTTAGGAACTGAAGGATAAATTGGCTACTGATCTGGTATTAAGAGGGCCAAATTGGTCCCTTCAATTTCATATTTGCACGGATACATCAAACACTTCCCTCGAAGCATTGTTGGGACAAAGGGAGGATAAATTTCCTTATGCTATTTATTTCATTAGCAAGAATCTTTCCCCTGCTGAATTAAATTATACAATCACTGAAAAAGAATTACTAGTATTTGTACATGCCATTAGCAAGTTTGGGCACTATATCACCAGTTATGAGACCTTTGTTCATACAGATCATTCAACCATTATATTTATTATGAATAAACCTATTTCTAATGGAAGAATTACTATATGGTTTCTTTTATTGCAATAATTTGACATTATTGTGATTGACAGGCTGGGGTGAGATAATTTGGCTGCCGACCTTTTATCACGAATGAACATTGCTCAAGACAGGGCCTCAACACCGATTCTGGATGATTTTCCTAATGAAGATTTGTTTTCAATATCAAATTTTAATCCTTGGTTTTCCAACATAGCTAACTACTTGGTTTCAGGGAAGCTGACGCAAAATTTGTCCACTGGGGGAAAACACAATATCATACAACGGAGTGCCAATTATTCTTGGATAGAGGGAGATTTATTCTACACTGGACCTAATTTGATCATGAGGTGGTGTGTGCATGAAGATGAGATGTTTGATGGTTTGAATGCTTGTTATAGTGAACCCTATGGAGGGCACTTTGTAGATAAACTAACAACTTATAAAATCCTACATGCATGATACTATTTGCCAACACTTTTCAAAGATGCTACAAAGTCAATATCCAGTTGTGATGCTTGTCAGAGAATGGGGAGGCCAATTCTTTATATCATATACCTCTCCAGAAAAAGATATCCATAGAGCCCTCTGAGAAGTGGGCATTATATTTTGTGGGATCCATCTCTCCTTTGTTTAGGAAAAAGAGATATATATTGGTTTGCAATGATTATGTAATGAAATGGGTAGAGGCGAAAGGTTTATATTCAACATCTAAGAAATAAGTGTTGGATTTCCTCTTTGAAGACATCCTCACTAGATTTGGAGTGCCTAGAGAGATTGTTACTAGCCAAGGCACACAATTGAAATCTAAATTAGTGAAGGTCATCACTAAAGAAAACCGGATTAAGCATTGGAAATCCACCCCATACCACCCCCAAGCAAAAGGATAGGTGGAATCTACAAACAAAGTCTTAGAATCTATTCTTACTAAGACCATTCAGTTCCACCATGGAGATTGGGCTGAAAGATTACTTGAAGCTTTGTGGGCCTATCATATCACTTGGAGGAATGTGACAAGCCACACTCCTTATGGATTAGTGTACGGAAAACAAGTGTTTCTTTCTATCGAATTTCAGGTAAAAACATTTCAAACTGCCACTCAATTAGGAATGAATTTAAATGAGGCTCAAGAGAAAAGACTAATGTAACAATATTAATTGGATGAGATCAAATAGGATGCATTCCAATGAACTATGCTAGTTCGGGATCAGAGGGATCGATGGCATGATCAATTTATCATGAAGAAGGTCTTTCACCCTGGGGACTGGGCACTGCTTTATGACAGTACATTCAAACACTTGAAAGGGAAATTTCCAACTAGGTGATTAGGATCCTATGAAGTGGAATAAGTATTTGATAATGGCTCTATCCAAATCAAAACTATTGATACTGATGAGACCTCATTTGTGGTAAATGAACATCAGCTCAAGTTAAAGCACCGACCACTTTCTCACTAGGAATTTTTACAGCAAGTGATGAAAGATCCAGAGATGGAATTAGTTCTAAAAAGGACCTGGCTTCTATCAACCCTTTCAATTTTTTTTTTATATTTATGTATATATGTATATATTATAAATAAATAGCAAGTTGACATATTTTCCATATCCATAGGTGTTCTCCTCACATCTCATGTAGAATAAAGGAGAAATTTGTATTGGTTAAGTTTATTCCTTTAACGAGACTTGACAGATTAATTATGGAAAATGATCTTTTGGAGTCTTCTTCGAACATTTCAGACTCTTAAAAATTGAAAGTTTTGAGAATAAATTGATCCAGGCTCATAAAAGCTAAATGAACAATAGTACTTCAGAGATCCACTGAGTAAAAAATTATTCTTTTCCGGGCTTAGCGGAATATTTATTGAAAAGAAACCCCTGGGATTCTACTTTGGGTTATTCAAACTCTCTAAAAATAAATTCCTCGAGAAAATGGCTACTTCAAGCTTGTTAAGTTAGTAAGGTGGCGGTAGTTATGGATCTTGTGAGCATATAATTACTCTTTTCCGGACTCAGTAGAATAAGTATAGAAAATAACAACCCTAGAGTCTTCTGTTGGACATTTCATACTCTCTAAATGTGAAATGCGTCAGGAAAAAAATCATCCCAAGCTTGGTCAAAGTCCATGGGATGATATTTCAAGATCTGCGTGATGATTTAAAGACAAAGTTTACAATCAGTTGTATGAAAATATTCCAAAAAAGAAGCATTGCTTCCAAATGTAGTTCTGGATGATTTTATACTTAACTGCGTATTGCTATAAATTATGAAGTTTTAGAATGTGAAATTTTAAGGGAAATGGTAGCATGTAAATATTCAGAGACAAACATGGATTGGAGGGAAAAATATTTCATAACTGCTTTTAATTGCTGCTATGTTTTGATTAAAATCAAGATCAACATGATTATTCTTGTCTTCACGATCTAACATCATTATGAGTTAGAACCAAGGCATGTGATTATTTATTTACTTAGACTAAATTAGAGACATCTAATTATAATCTATGTAATAATTTGTCTCCACTCCTTACCATTATCATACCATCTTTTACTATGCTGAACAATTTCTCTTTACCACCACTTCTCCCCTAGTTATATTAACACGGGCCAATCTCTAATTTACCCTTGCCATGATTATTTACTTATCATTTAGAATCATGATAAGCTATTGGCCATCATGACAACCAATGCTCATTCCCTTCATCACCGCCCTTCCAACCATCCCCTCAATGTACGACCATTTTTGGGTACTGACTCATCATTTCATGCATATGCAGGCCACCAATCCCGCCTTTGAAACGGGTTCTTTTATAAATTTCACAGGCCGAAGGATTAGTGTGGCATTTCTCTGTTCAGGGTATTGAGAAGTTGGCTATGAGAGTTAATTATGTAGCAAGAAAAATCCTTGAGGAATGTATTCATTTAGACATGGGGGCTGAAAGGCACGAGTGCACCTTTGTACATTTTTCTAGAAATTTGAAATATGAACACTACAGAGAATTTTTGGAAGACAAAGGATGTATGGGGTTTCTTGGAAAATTCCAGGGATATAATGATAAGGCGACCTTAGCCTTCTTGTAGATCTTCAATGCAGAAACTGTGGAAGTAGGGAATTTGAAATTTAAAGTTACCAGGGGATCCATCAGTAAGGCAATGGGGTTGCCTCCTACAGGAGACTTATTCTTAAAAGGAGGACACATTGATGTAACAGACTGTAGAAAATTTCTCAAGCCTGCATACCAGACATTAAGTTGGTCCAGAGGAGTGTTACGCAGTTGTTTGGAGGAAAAATGGTACCCATTGGTCACAATATTACAAAGGTTCATTACATGTAAGGGTAGGTATGTTACTGTCTTCCTTTATCACATTAGATTACTGTTACACTTCTATGAGAATAGAGGAATTGGTTTTCCCTACTTTTTAAATCAATGTTTGCATAAAATGGCCAGATTAGCTCAACTTGACAGTAAAAACCCTGAAACCGCCACATATCACCATAGTTTGATTAAGATTATAATAGTAGCAGAGTTGAGCAAATGGCGGAAGTTCTGGGAGGACTTTCTAGTTGAGAATTGTCTGGGGGAAGAAACACAGATTAAGGGTCAACAACGACTCACAAAAAAACCTCGGGAAGTAATACTATGTTCCAGTGTCCCGGATAAGAAAGGAGCCCCAAAGTCGAGGAAAGGAAAGAAGAGGAAAGGGAAAAAATACCAGAAACACAAACCTGGGCATAATGAAGAACTCGCTAGTCAAATGCAGGCAGGTGACCAAAAAGAACCTCTTCGAGAAGCTAAAGGCCCCGTTCCCAAAGCCACTGAACTACACTCTGAGATTGTCAAATCCACCCTCAAACAGAAATAAAAGCTCTTTCAAACCTATTTAAAACCAATTACTACTTCCTCCCTTGCGCTCAGCAGAAATCTCGATCACTCTCTGACGTCAATGTCGCACGAGGGGTATGACTAAATAGGGGTTGCCTATCTCAGATAACCAAAGTGTGGAACCCGTTGATGTTGTATCCTCTCCTGACCTGGACACTTGAGAGTGTGGTGCGAGGAACAAAGAAATGAAAGCCCCTCTGTTTGAAGAAAGTATTTCCATAGGAAATCGATCAAGATTTGTCAACAGATCCCCACCTCAACACCCGCTTAGTGGGGGTACTAGTGATAAGAAACAAGGCTCTAACCCTGATAAAAATACCACTGGCCTAATTCGAGGTGGTAACACTTCCCAGCAGTCTACTGCACCAGTTCAAGCAACCCCTGCTATTGATGAAGAATACTTGCAACTTCTTGTGGCTAAGCTACAGAAGAAGAACATGAAACTATGGGAGTAGGCACACAAGTATAACGTTCTTTTTTGTTATGTACGAGATGTAAATAATCAGTACCGGGACACCAATCTTTCTCTGATATCTCAAAAGGATGCATTAATCAAGAAGAAAAAACAAATGACCCGTTGGAAGTCGGCTCGACTAAAACCTTCCAGGAGACATAATGTTTAGAATTTGGCCCTACATTTTCAAAAGTCTTCAGTAACAACTAGCCGTGGCTTGGAGGTTTTAGTTAAAGGAGAAGGAATTTGAAGTATCGATTCCTCCGATTTTGTCTTTTTGGTGATGCATGAGGGAATGCATTTGTTTAGGCATGGGGGTATGATTTATTCCACCTTTGTGCTGATATGCACCCATGTATTTACTTGTTTTACCTACATATTACTCTCCTTTTACCTTTTTGTACTGCACCTTCACTGAAAAAACCCTGACATTTTGTGACTGGAGGTAAAAAAATTGAGCATTATTTTTACTATTTTTGATTAAGTTTAGGTTGATTCATAAGATCATGCTTATTGGTTTATTTCTAACTAGATATCACTTGGACTTGTAGAATTGAAATCTATTGATAGGTAGCTAGAATTTCAACATCTGGATAAAGACACATGGAGATAGACACCTCATCACCCAAAGTGTTGTTCACCATTTTGTACCTAAATCCTGTTTTGTGATTCTGTACTCAATTAAGTAGTGGGCATTCAAAGAATCTCCCTAATTCTGTACTTAATACAGTAGTCAATGGTTCACATGATATGTTGGGTTATCAGATACATAACTCTTCATGCCTAAGATGGAGAGCAATTTTCCAAAACAGAGAGCAACCCAGCTAAGGATCGATCACGAGAAGGATATCATATGGCTCATAATAGTTTTATATTAGAATTGTTTTCTATGTATAAAGTAACTAGTTAAGTTTAGCCTTCATCAGTTATCCTTTTAAGGCCCGATGTGTTTGGTATTCAGGTAGCAATGAAAAACTATTGATCAATTTTGTAAGGAATACTCTATCAAGGAGATTAAAATATGACATTTGTATTGACATTTGAACTTTAACCTAAATTCAGCTCCAGCGTTGAGTTTTCCTGTCAGTATGATGGTTATGCTTTAAATGTTATTCTCATTGAGTTAATATAACTTGCTCTAGGACTGGAAAGGGCCCACCACCACTGGAAACAAGTCTTACAATTAGTTTAGATCTTAGGACTGTATTGGTTTAACTAGTTTGTAGTGGAAACCTTGCGTGACGAATTATTGATCATGTTTTTGGATTAATAGATCAATTTTGTACTTAAATTCTTATTGTGGTGTCGTACATCTGAATTGACATAAGTAAATCTCATTTCTTGTTTGACATAAGCCAATCAATGTGTTGTTGGGTAATGATTTTGGCATGTCACTGTTTCCTTTGTGAAATCCTGCCATAAAAAAGCATTTATGAAGCATTGTTAATCTGTTTACAACCGAAACCTTGGAAAGAATTTAAGTTTACAATTTTGGGCAGATGCTATAGATACTATTGTTTATCTAATAAACAAAGGGCCTTCAAGTTCCTTGGATGGTGGTATTCTAGAGGAGGCATGGATAGGTAAAAAGGTAAACTACTCTTTTTTAAAGAATTTTGGTTGTGAAGCCTTTGTCCACATTAATAAAGGAAATAAAATGAATCTTGAGGCAAAATCAAAGAAATGTACCTCTATTGGATATGGTGTTAATGATTTTGGTTATCACTTTTATGATTATGAAAAACACAAAATCATTAGGAGCAAAGATGTCATATTCAATGAAAAGGTTTTGTATAAGGATCAACTGCAGGAAAAGAAACAGGAAAAAGAAAACAGAGAATACATAGTGCTTGATGAGATCACAGAAAAAGTGATGGTGCCTAAAAATCATAATGATCAACAGCGAGAACAACAACCAAAATAGCAAGAAGCACCTCAAACACCTGAAAGTGGTGCTAGAATACCTACTAGGATAAGTAGACCCCCTGAATGATACTCTCCTTCATTATATTATGTATTGTTGACTGATTCTGGTGAACCAGAATGTTATGAAGAAGCAGTATAGGTAGAAACCAGGAAGAAGTGGGAGCAAGACATGAAAGAAGAGATGGACTCCTGAGCACATAACCAGACTTGGGACTTAGTCAGGTTGCCTGCAAGTAAAACAACATTGTAGAATAAATGGGTTTACAAGTTGAAGGAAGAGGATGGAGGTAGAAAAAGGTGTAAAGCTTGAATTGTGGTGAAAGGTTTTGCATAGAAAAAGGGTATAGACTTTGATGAGATATTTTCTCCTGTTGTTAAAATGACTTCAATCAGAACTATTTTAAGACTAGTAGTAGCTAGAGATTTGCATCTTGAGCGGTTAGATGTAAAGATACCCTTTCTCCATGGGGATTTGGAGGAAGAGATATATATGCAGCAACCACAAGGATATGAGGTAAAAGGGAAGGAGAAACTAGTGTGCAGGTTGAAGAAGAGATTGTATGGCTTAAAACAGGCTCCAAGGTAGTGGTATCTAAAATTTGACAGGTTTATGTCTGAACAAGCTTATACTAGATGTCACTCTGATCATTTTGTTTATCTCAGAAGGAAAAATGATGGTAGCTATATTATATTGTTATTGTATGTAGATGAAATGCTTGTTGCAGGTTCTAACATGCAGGAAATAAATGTGCTCAAAAGAAAATTGGCAAACTCATTTGCAATGAAGGATTTGGGTGTTGCAAAACAAATCCTTGGTATGAGAATAACTAGAGACAAGAAGAATCGAAAACTAACATTATCTTAAAGTGAGTACATAGAAAAGGTGTTGAAAAGGTTTAATATGCAGAATGCAAAACAAGTTAGTATACCTTTGGCTAGCCATTCCAAATTAAGTAAGGAGGAATGTCCCAAGACTCAGGAAGAAATGGCTCATATGTCTAAAGTTCCATATGCATCAGCAGTTGGAAGCTTAATGGATGCAATGGTCTGCACAAGGCCTGATATTGCACATGTAGTGGGAGTTGTAAGAAAGTACATGAACAATCCAGGAAAAGAACATTGGATGGCGGTGAAGTGGATTCTCAGGTATTTGAGAGGTACCACAAATCAACCATTATGCTTTGGTGGTTCAAACATTTCTCTACACGGATATGTTAATGCAGATATGGCGGGTGATAGAGATAATAGGAGGAGCACAACAAGGTATGTGTTTACTGTAGGTGGAACAACTGTCAGCGGGGTCTCAAAATTGCAAAGTGTTGTTGCACTCTCAACAATAGAAGCAGAGTATGTTGCTGCTACAAAGGATAGTAAAGAAATGATTTGGTTACAAAGGTTTCTGGATGAATTGGGTAAGAAGCAGGAGTTGGGCAAGTTATCCAGTGACAGCCAGAGTGCCATACATCTTGCAAAGAACTCTGCATTTCATTCCAAGACGAAACATATACAACTCAAGTACCGTTTCATACGATCAACATTGGAAGATGGATAGTTGAAGTTGGAAAAGATACACACTAGCCAAAATCCTACAGATATGTTAACAAAAGTTGTAACCAGGGAGAAACTGAGAATCTGCTCAATTTCTATTGGTCTTCAAGTATGATGAAGAAGATGAGAAACAACCAGGTCCAAAGTGGAGTCACTGTCTACAAATGAAGTAGCGGTGGAGTTTCTATAATCAATCTCCAAGTGGGATATTGTTGGGTGTGGAGACTGATTATCTTTTGTCTTCAAAGGTATTGCCGCATTGGACCCCAGTTCGTAATGGGGTGGAAATTTTTCCCATAAAATATTCGCTGCAAGGGGGGGTCCATGGGGGGGGTGGCTACGACCTTTGGGAGACCCCCCTGGTGGGGGGATCAAGGGCAGCACCCTCGAAGCTAATAATAGATGTAAAATTGCCTTGTAAAATGTTGTAATTTTGTAGTCAATCTGGGCCGTTAATTAGGCAGAGATTTGACAGTAGAATTTATCTTTAACTTAGGGTTTTCTTTTCCCTAGAAGGCAACCCCTCGCTATATATGAGGGAATTGTATTACGTCTATATATATATGTATTCTGAGTGAGGAAGAGAGAGGAGATTGAGAGCGAAGAGTGAATTACAACAGATCTCCTATAGGTTGTATCTCTTCAGTTTACTAGATAATATAAAACGAAGGACTGGTTGTTTCTCCTTGGACGTAGCCCAAACTGGGTGAACCACGTATATCTGTGTCTCTCTTGTTTTTATGCGTTTTCTATATTTATATTTCTGTAATATTTTGTGTGTTCCATTGCTCTGTAATATATAATTCTCTAACAAAATGACTACTGTCCCCGTGAATGAAATTACTACTTATGTTATGAATATTGTCCCCGTGAATGAAATTTAATTAAGATCAGGGAAAAAAGTCAACAGGGAAACGTCATCTGTGATAACTCAAGAGGAGGACCCTTAAGAAAAATATGAGGACAAAATTCACCAAACAAAAAATAAAAAAGATGACGAACAAGAAGACTAAAAGAACCTCCTTACCCAGAAAGGTTACTTGTTAAGAAAATAGAGACCCCTACAAAATATGATTTGGAGATGGAACGAAGGAATGTTCACATAAAGATACCTCTGTTACAAGATAAAAAGGACATTCACATTCATACCAAAATCATCAAGTTCCTCTTTATCAAAAAACTAGGGAGAAAGAAGAATACAAATTAGAACGTTAAAGTGGTAAGTCAAATAACGGAAATGATATCTTATTTACCATTAAAATAAGTGATCTGGGAAACCTCGTGGTAACAATAGAAATTAATGGCACACTTTTACCGAACACTCTTGTTGATTTGGGGCAGCCATTAATGCCATGACAGTTCACACTATGATATTCTTACAATTGCAAGGAGTTAGTCCTACCCCTATAGTGCTCAAATTAGTAGACAAATCTATTGTTAAACAGGTGGGAATCCTAGAAGATATAGTGGTGACCATAGCTTCCTAGCAGAATCCCATTGATTTTATTGTGATTTCCCAAAAAACCTCTAGACCTCGACATCCATTAGTTTTAGGGTGACCATGGTTGGCCATCGTTGATGCTGTCATTGGCTGTAGGCATGGGGAAATTATTATTTCCAATGGGGTACAATATCAAACATTAACTATCTTTCCACCTGCCCAAATGGCTACTAAAGTACCTTTTTGGTTAGAAAATCCTTATGGAGAAGAGGATTGTATGTTTCCTCTATTAACTTTAGAACAATCTAGAGGACTTCACAAGCACACAGAAGAACATGTTTTACAACATTTTTTGTCTGGTATTACTTGCATTATATACCGTGTTTCTTTTAATGGCTATCAACATGTTTTCAACAATGAGTTTCAGGAAATCTGTCATCCAGTTGTATTTAAAACATTCACTATGGAAGCATTAGAAGATAGTAGTGAAATAACTATTGAACCTATTGAAATCGGTGATGGAAAGACAATGTACATTGTCAACAAATTGAGTATAGAAGACAAAAGGAAAGTATCTAATATGCATCAATAGAAATATGGAGCATTTTCTTGGGACTACTTGGAAATGAAAGGTATTCATCTAGACACATGCAGCCACAATATTTATACAAATGATGAAATGAGACTTGTTAGGAAGCCTCACAGGTGTATGAATTGAGCCTTAAAAGAATTTGTTAAAGATGAGTTGTAGAAGCTTTTAAATGCATATTTCATTTATCCCATTTCTGACAGTAAATGGGTATCACCTCTAGTGTTGGTCCCAAATAAAAATGGTAAATGGAGAATCTATGTTGACAATAGAGAATTGAACAAGGCCACCTTGCAGGATTATTTTCCCTTACCATTCATTGATCAAGTGCTTGACACACTATGAGAGAAAAAATACTTCCCTTTTCCAGATGGGTATGGTGGTTACAACCAAATTCAAATAGCCCCAGAGGACCAAGAGAAGACTACCTTTACCTGCCCATGGGGTACCTATGCTTATCGAGTGCTTCCTTTTTACTTGTGCAATGCCCCAATGACCTTTTAGCGAGCTGTTTTGGCCATCTTTTCTAACCTAATGTATGACTGTGTAGAAGTCTACACAGATGACTTCACAGTATGTGGAGATTATTTTTTTCAAGCTCTAGAAAATTTGGAAAAGGTATTGATTTGATGTCAAGAAGCTCATGTATCCCTTAGTAGTGTTAAATGTAAAATGATGCAGACTAAGGGAATTGTTTTGGGATGTCATGTATCATTCAAAGGGATAAAAGTCAACCCTACGAAAATAGAGGTAATCTCACATATTTCAATCCCCACATCACAGAAAGAGGTAAGAAGTATTTTGGTACACACAGGGTACTATATAAGATTTATTTAAATTTTTACAAACATTGCGGAACCCTTGTTGAAATTTCTTACTAAATATGTTGATTTTATATGGCATATTGTCTGTCAATATTCTTTTCAGGAACTGAAGGATAAATTGACTACTGATCTGGTATTAAGAGGGCCAAAGTGGTCCCTTTAATTTCATATTTGAACGGATACATTAGACACTTCCCTTGGAGCATTGTTGGGACAAGGGGAGGATAAATTTCCTTATGCTATTTATTTCATTAGCAAGAATCTTTCCCCTGCCGAATTAAATTATACAATCACTGAAAAAGAATTACTAGCAGTTGTACATGCCATTAGCAAGTTTGGACACTATATCACTGGTTATGAGACCTTTGTTCATACAGATCATTCAACCATTATATTTATTATGAATAAACCTATTTCTAATGGAATAATTACATATGGTTTCTTTTATTGCAATAATTTAACGTTATTGTGATTGACAGGCTAGGGCGAGATAATTTGGCTGCCAACTTTTTATCACGAATGAACATTTCTCAGGATAGGGCCTCACTAGTAATTCCGAATGATTTTCTTGATGAAGATTTGTTTTCAATATCAACTTTTACTCCTTGGTTTGCCAACATAGCTAACTACTTGGTTTCAGGGAAGCTGACACAAAATCTATCCACTAGGGAAAAACACAATATCATACAATGGAGTGCCAATTATTCTTGGATAGAGGGAGATTTATTTTGCACTGGACCTAATTTGATCATGAGGCATTGTGTGCAGGAAGATGAGATCTTTGATGTTTTGAATGCTTGTCATAGTGAACCCTATGGAGGGCACTTTGTAGATAAACTAACAACTTATAAAATCCTAGATGCTGGATACTATTTGCCAACAATTTTCAAAGATGCTAAAAAGTCAATATCTAGTTGTGATGCTTGTCAGAGAATGGGGAGGCCAATTCCTTTAGATCATATACCTCTCCAGACAAGGGTATCCATAGAGCCCTTTGAGAAGTGGGCATTAGATTTTGTGGGACCCATCTCTCCCTTATGTAGGAAAAGAGATATATATTGGTTTGCAACGATTATGTAACGAAATGGGTAGAGGCGAAGGGTTTATATTCAGCTTCTGAGAAAGAAGTGTTGCATTTCCTCTTTGAAGACATATTCACTAGATTTGGAGTTCCTGGAGAGATTGTTACTGACCAAGGCACACAATTGAAATCTAAATTAGTGAAGGCCATCACTAAAGAATACCAAATTAAGCATTGGAAATCCACCCCATACCACCCCCAAGCAAAAGGACAGGTGGAATCTACAAACAAAGTCTTAGAATCTATTCTTACTAGGACCATTCAGCTCCACCATGGAGATTGGGCTGACAGATTACTTGAAGCTTTGTGGGCTTATCGTATCGCTTGGAGGAATGTGACAAGCCACACTCCTTATGAATTAGTGTATGGAAAACAATTGTTTCTTCCTATAAAATTTCAAGTAAAAACATTTCAAACTGCCACTCAATTAGGAATGAATTTAAATGAGGCTCAAGAGCAAAGGTTGATGCAACAATATGAGTTGGATGAGATCAGATAGGATGCATTCCAGTGAACTATGCTAGCTTAGGATCAGAGGGATTGATTGCATGATAAATTTATCAAGAAAAAGGTATTTCACCCTGGGGGCTGGGCACTGCTTTATGACAATAAATTCAAACACTTCGAAGGGAAATTTTCAACTAGGTGGTTAGGATCCTATGAAGTGGAAGAAGTATTTGATAATGGATCTATGCAAATCAAAACTATTGATGTTGATTAGACCTCATTAGCGGTAAATGGCCATCGACTCAAGTTAAACCATCGACCACTTTCTCGCCAGGAATTTTACAGCAAGTGATGAAAGATCCGGAGATGGAATTAATTCTAAAATGGACCTAGCTTTTGTCGGTCCTTCAAATTGATTTTTATTTTTATATTTATGTATATATATGTATACAGTATAAATAAATTGCGAGCTAACATATTTTCCATATTTATAGGTGTTCTCCTCACATCTCATGTAGAATAAAGGATAAATTTGTCTTGGGTAAGTTTATTCCTTTAACGAGACTTGACAGATTAATTATGGAAAATGATCTTTTGGAGTCTTCTTCGAAAATCTCAAATTCTCAAAAATTGAAAGTTTTGAGAAGAAATTGATCCAGGCTCGTAAAAACTAAATGGAACAATAGTACTTCAGAGATCCACTAAGTAAAATATTATTCTTTTCCGAGCTCAGCAGAATATTTACAGAAAAGAAACCCCTGGGAGTCTACTTTGGGTTATTTAGACTCTCTAAAAATAAATTCCTCGAGAAAATGGCTACTTCAAGCTCATTAAACTAGTAAGGTGGCAGCAGTTATGGATCTGGTGAGCATATAATTACTCTTTTCCAGACTCAGCAGAATAAGTATAGAAAATAATAACCCTGGAGTCTTCTGTGGGACATTTCAGAATCTCTAAATGTGAAATGCCTTAGGAAAAAATCATCCCATGCCTGGTCAAAATCCATGGGATGATATTTCAAGATCTGCATGAGATTTAAAGACAAAGTTTACAATTAGCTATATGAAAATATTCCAGAAAAGAAGCATTGTTTCTAAATGCAGTTTAGGATGATTTTGTACTTAACTAGGTACTGCTATAAAATATGAAGTTTTATAATGTGAAATTTTAAGGGAAAAGGAAACATGTAAATATTTAGAGACAAACATGGATTGGAGGGAAAAATATTTCATAACTGCTCTTGATTGCTCCTATGTTTTGATTAAAATCAAGATCAGCATGATTATTCTTGTCTTCACGATCTAACATCCTTATGAGTTAGAACCAAGGCATGTGATTATTTATTTACTTACATTAAATTAGAGACATCTAATTATAAGCTATGTAATAATTTATATCCACTCCTTACCATTATCATACCATCTTTTACTATGTTGAACAATTTCTCTTTACCACCACTTCTCCCCTAATTATATTAACACGGGACAATCTCTAATTTACCCTTGCCATGATTATTTACCTTTCATTTAGAATCATGATAAGCTATTGACCACCATGACAACCAATGCTCATTCCCTTCATCATCACCTTTCCAACCATCCCCTCAATGTATAGCCATTTTTGGGTACCGACTCATCATTTCATGCATATGTAGGCCATCAGTCCAGCCTCTGAAACAGGTTCTTTTATAAATTTCAGGCCGAAGGATTAGTGTAGTATTTTTCTGTTCAGGGTATTGAGAAGTTGGCTGTGAGATTTAATTATGTAGCAAGAAAAATCCTTGAGGTATGTATTCATTTAGGCATGGGGGCTGATAGGCACGAGCTCGCCTTTGTACAATTTTATAGAAATTTGAAATATGAACACTGTAGGGAATTTTTGGAAGACAAAGGATGGATGGGGTTTATCAGAAAATTCCAGGGATATAATGATAAGGCAACCTTAGCCTTCTTGTAGATCTTCAACGGAGAAACTGTGGAAGTAGGGAATTTGAAATTTAAAGTTATCGAGGGATCCATCAGTAAGGCGATGGGGTTGTCTCCTACGGGAGACCTATTCTTCAAAGGAGGACACTTTGATGTAACAGACTGTAGAAAATTTCTCAAGCCTGCATACCAGACATTAATTTGGTCCAGTGGAGTGTTACGCAGTTGTTTGGAGGAAAAATGGTACCCATTGGTCACAATATTACAAAGGTTCATTACATGTAAGGGAAGGTATGCTACTGTCTTCCTTTATCACATTAGATTACTGTTACACTTATATGAGAATAAAGGAATTGATTTTCCCTACTTTTTACATCAAAGTTTGCATAAAATGGCTAGAGCAACTCAATCTGATAGTAAAAACCCTAAAACCGCCACATATCACCATAGTTTGATTAAGATGATAATAGTAGCAGAGTTGAGCAAAAGGTGGAAGTCTTGGGAGGACTTCCTCATCGATAATTTTCTGGGGGAAGAAACACAGATTAAGGATAAAAAACTACTCATTAGCCCTATGTCGAACCATTCAAGCTTGAAGGATTAGACTCCTCAGAACTCTAAATCTAACCCTAGTCCAGCAACAGAGTCTACCTTTCCTGCGTAAGGGAACCTCACAGAAAAACATCGGGAAGTAATACTATGTTCCAGTGTTCTAGATAAGAAAGGAGCCCCAAAGTTAAGGAAAGGAAAGAAGAGGAAATGGAGAAAGGACCAGAAACACAAATCTGGGCATAATGAAGAACTTGCTAGTAAAATGTAGGTAGGTGACCAGAAAGAACCTCTTCGAGAAGATAAAGGCCCCATTCCCAATGCCACTGAACTACACTCTGAGATGGTCAAACCCACCCTTAAACGAAAATAACAGCTCTTTCAAACCTATTTAAAATCGATTATTACTTCCTCCCTTGCACTCAGCAGAAACCTTGATCGCTCTCTAACGTCAATGTCGCACGAGGAGTATGAGTAAACAGGGGTTGCCTATCTTAGATAACCAAAGTGTGGAACCCGTCGATGTTCTATCCTCTCCTAACCCATACACTTGAGAGCGTGGTCCGAGCAACAAAGAAATGAAAGCCCCTCTATTTGAAGAAAGTATTCCATAGGAAATTGATCAAAATTTGTCAATAGATCCCCACCTCAACACCTGCTCAATGGGGGTACTAGTAATAATAAACAGGGCTCTAACCCTGATAAAAATACCACTCACCTAATTCAAGGTGGGAGCACTTCCCAGCAGTCTACTGCACCAGTTTAAGCAACCCTTGCTATTGATGAAGAATACTTGCAACTGCTTGTGGCTAAGCTACAAAAGAAGAACATGAAACTACGGGAGTAGGTACACAAGTATAAGGTTCTTTTTTATTATGTACAAGATGTAAATAATCAGTACTGGGACATCAATCTTTCTCTGATATCTCAAAAGGATGCATTAATTGAGAAGAACAAATAATTGATCAATTGGAAGTTGGCTCGACTAAAACCTTCTAGGAAACATAATGTTCAAAAGTTGGCCCTACATATTCAAAAGTCTTAGTAACAACTAGCCGTGGCTTGGAGGTTTTAGTTAAAGGAGAAGGAATTTGAAGTATCGATTCCTCTAATTTTGTCTTTTTGGTGATGCATGAGGGAATGCATTTGTTTAGGCATGGGGGTATGATTGTTCCCACCTTTGTACCCATATGAACCCATGTAATTACTCGTTTTACCTACATAAGACTCTCCTTTTACCTTTTTGTACTGCACCTTCATTGACAAAACCCTGACATTTTGCGACTAGAGGTAAAAACACTTCGCATTATTTTTACTATATTTTATTAAGTTTAGGTTGATTCATAAGATCATGCTTATTGGTTTATTTCTAAATACATATCACTTGGACTCGTAGAATTGAAATCTGTTGACAGGTAGCTGGAATTTCAAAATCTGGATAAAGACACATGGAGATAGACACCTCATCACCGAAAGTGTTGTTCACCATTCTATACCTAAATCCTGTTTTGTGATTCTGTACTCAACTAAGTAGTCAGTGTTCAAAGAATCTACATGATTCTGTACTTAATACAGCAATCAATGGTTCACATGATATCTTGGGTTATGAGATACATAACTCTTCATGCCTAAGATGGAGAGCGATTTCCCAAAATAGGGCGCAACCCAGCTAAGGATCGATCACGAGAAGGATATCATATGGCTCATAATAGTTTTATATTAGAATTGTTTTCTATGTATAGAGTAACTAGTTAATTTTAGTCTTCATCAGTTGTCCTTTTAAGGCCCGATGTGTTTGGTATTTAGGTAGCAATGAAAAACTATTGATCAATTTTGTAAGGAATACTCTATCGAGGAGATTAAAGTGTGACATTTGTATTGACATTTGAACTTTAACCTAAATTCAGCTCCAGCTTTGAGTTTTCCTATCAGTATGATGGTTATGCTTTAAATGTTATTCTCATTGACTTAATATAACTTGCTCCAGGACTGGCAAGGGCCCACCACTGCTGCAAACAAGTCTTACAATTAGTTTAGATCTTAGGACTGTGTTGGTTTAACTAGTTTGTAGTGGAAACCTTGCGTGAAGAATTATTGATCAGGTTTTTGGATTAATAGATCAATTTTGTAATTAAATTCATATTGTTTTGTCATACATCTGAATTGATAGAAGTAAATCTCATTTCTCATTTGACATAAGCCAATCAAGGTCTTGTTGGGTAATTATTTTGGCATGTCATTGTTTCCTTTGTGAAATCCTGCCATACAAAAGCGTTTATGAAGCATTGTTAATTTGAGTTTACAACTGAAACCTTGGAAAGAATTTAAGTTTATACTCTTCCTGCTTCCGAATCTTATAGTGTCATGTTTGCATATGAATGCTTAGATATATCTGGTTTCACACTCCTTTGATTGCAAATAAAATACAGTGAGGGAAAGGTTGAATCGGAATTGAAGTTTTGTGTGCATCAATGTTAATTTAAGATTCGATTTTCCTGAGTTTGATCAAAATAGCATTTGCGTTGAATTTTGTTAGTGTGTAAATGAATGGAGGTATGCATTTTTCTTATCAAGTCAAAAGTAGTAGATCCGTGTGACCCAGGATTTAGGTCTAGTTTTCATGTTTTTAATTAGAATAGGATTGTCTGTTTTGGTTAGCATCAGAGTGTGTTAATTGCATTTTTCTTTTATTTTACATGGTTTTAAGTTTGTAAGTAGTTTATAAGCATTTCGTAATTAGCGTGTTAGTGTGATTTCATTGTCAAAAAAGTTAGTGTTTCGAAGAATGATTTGTTTGGTTTAGTTTTTAAGCTTTGAGATATAAGGGTAACATGTAGCAAGCACTTCGTAGTTACAATTTCTTCACTTAAACAAGTGATTTCTCATTTGCTTAAATATAGTGAGCAATAAGAAGTGAGGTTTGGTAACTGAGTCCTTTCAATGTTACTGGGTGAGTTCTTTAGGTTAATAGACAGTGTAATTCTTTGTAAATAAAATCTCTATTATTTACAGGAAAAAATGGTGTGCTCAATAATCTTTGTGTTGGATTGTTTTGAGTAGATAGATTATCATTAAAAGGTTTGAATAAAATACAATTAGGGTAAATAGGCTTCTTCACTTCAACATTTTTAGAAATAAAATCAAATACTTTGTACTTAACTCCAAATCTGAAGTAATATGCAGTGTGACTCAAAGACTATGATCCTTGGTTGATAATTTAATATTAAGGGATTTAGAACAATGAATAAAACTCATAACAGACATGAGTATACTACTCATAGTGGAACAAGATCCTTCACTAGATGTGGATGTACGGATCATTTTTGATGTTGTGGAGGTACTTACTTTATGTAAAAAATGTTGGAAATAACATTCATGGGTTAGTTTGAAAATATGAAAAATAGATGATGTAGGCATGGTGGAGATGGGACCTTTGGTACTAGAGAATGTAATATAAGTTTTCTCAAGGGAACCTCCAATGAAATTAGGGATTGACACACTACTTTTATTCATGTATTATACACCATCAAAAAAAAACTCTTGCTAGATACCACTGGACCAAAAGGATCAGGATAAATATGTAACACCACCATAAAATATGGGATTAGGGGTGTGAACCAATGAAGGATGAGAGTGAGGTGACATACTTTCTTCAAGAACTTCATATACTATCTACTCAACCCCAAAAGAAAGAATGATAATATTCCTTGAAATAGGTAAGTATAAATAAAATTTAGTTGTGAGATCAATCCTATATTTATGAAGTGGTGGAACCTCCACTTTAGGAAGAATCCCCCATTTTCAATGAGAATGAAGTGGAATAAAAGCATAGTTACCAATCAAATGAGAATTGTTGAAAAATGCATCAAGATATTCTCAATTTGATTTTTCCTTGATTAAATTGAAAAATTTTGAATTTCCACATCAGTAGAGAACTTGGAGGTAGTTAACTTGTGTGACATGGCTTGTGTCACTCAATTTACTCAATAAATTCAAGTTGGAGGAGTTAGAGTTCAGGTAAGCATGTGTGATTGCAAACTTGTAGAAATTGAGGTCAGTTATCTCATGTTGTTTTCAGTTAAACTAGTTCCAACTATTGGAGGATATAGTGGAAGGTCGTCATGCACTGGGAGTTTAGTCAAACTTAGTGATCATCCACTTAACTAATCAATCGACCCAAAATAGCTAGTGCATGCAAATAATTTGAGTTTCCTCGTTGTGGTGGAGATTCCAAGGTAATGTAACATCAGTTGTAGACTACTCTCGAGTGTATAGTTGTTGCATGTAGTCAGATGATCAACATTAGGAATTGCAAAATCCATTTTGGAGAAATTTGTAAATAATAGTGGCCTAATTTCTCAAGGAATTGCACAAGGAAATAGGGGCTCAAGTAGAGGCATAAATTAACTAAGTCTGGGTTAGAGCTTCTTAATGAGAAGATAGATAGATCATTCACTTGCAGGTTGTGCTAAGTTGAACAAAGAAATTGTAATACATCTCTATTCATTAGATTAATGTAAGCAGACATTAGGGTTTTTAGCAGATTGCTTTCTCAAGGAAAAATTGTTGTGTGGATGTGTGTTTTTTCTTATTGCATGTCTAAAAGTTTTGTTATAAATTGTGAATTATCTTTCGCAGAGTAGAAAAGTAGGTGTGTGTCTTGTGATTTTGAGTAACACTTCATGATGAATTGGAAATCTACATCATAATTTATACATGGTACTAGAGAAGGATTCACAATAGAGTAGGAATTTCGAAATTATTTCTCAGAAGTATTGAATTTGCAATTTAGTGTAGTAGGATCTCTTAAGAGCTGAGAAGATTACCTTGAACAGGTTGAGGCTAGAGTATGCCTTGGAAGGCACCTCTAATTTCATCACATGGAAGGATCACATGGAGGGGGTATTGGATGACAATGGATTTCTAGAATACATTAAGAGCAATGTTGCAAAACCATTAGAATCTGATGCCCATAACCATGTGCAGTGGAAGAAAGATGTAGCCAAGGAAAGGAGAATAATATTGGAGGGAGTATGGGACCACATTATCATCAATTTCCATGGGAAAGAAACTCCTAATGAAATGTGGCAGGGCCTGATAGATATATTCAAGATTAGTATTGACCACAGGAAGTTGGCACTCAAGGATAAACTTCACAAAATATCAAGATGCAGAAGAATGGCACTATCCCAACTCAAAAACAACAAAAGATTCATCCCACTCAATAGCATCAAAGGAATAATCCTACTTAGGAATAACCAAAGTAACATGATATGAGGACATGGGACACAAAGGACACATAAATATGAGTATTCGACGTGAGACACGATGACCCCAAAAACAAGACATGGGTGCCACCTTCTATTATATATATTATATATATATATATATATAATATATATATATATATATATATATATATATATATATATATATAATACTGAAAAATATGCTTGACCCATATTTTTTAGAAATTAAAAGATCTATAGATATGAATCATGATGATAATGTTTATTAATTTTCTAATTTACTATTTATAATTTTATAATATTAGAACTAGTTAATTTTATTAATTTACTAAATCAATGGTATAATTTTATATACCAACCAACCAATACCAAGTTATATAACAACCATTCTATAGAAAGTTATATAATGTTGACTCAAGTTTAGAAAACCCTTATGTATCGTGTTGGTTTAGGTTCATCACTTCCTACATCAAATCTCATTAAAAATCATTTCTATTTAAATTATTAATGCATAGTTAAATTCCTAAAGAAACAATGTTGGATCAGGTGCATAACTTCCCACATATTCACTTAAAAATAAAATATTATACAACTTATTTCTTGTTGGGCTTAATAATGTAGAGTCAAATCTCTCTTCCTTTTCATGTTGGTTTAGGTTCATAACTTCCCACATAGTAAAAAGTCGATAATTTTGGTTTGAATTCTTATTTTTTGTGTTTACACACAAATGAAAAAAGAAGAGGATCGGTCCATGTGCATATGGAAACTCATGAGGTATAGCTATCTTTGGTCCTTATTAGATAAATTCATACCCATAATCATTTAACTTATAAATAAAATATTATCTTACCTGGTTGATTTACACTAGTCTGAGGTTGATTTGCACTAGTTTGTGGCCTTCCAAAAAGACATATCTAGTTCGATTAGCCATGTAAGAAAAATGTTAAAAGTGTTATCTTAACTCTAGGAAGATGTGAAATGAAAATAATGAATACACTTTGCAATACCTCACGAAGAAAGATTAAAAAAAGATACAAAACCAAGATGAAACGTTCTAAATTGGGGATTTTCATGGGACACATGTCCTAAAATCAAAATACACTAGGGCATGTTTTTGAAACATGTCACCTTGTGAGTGGTGACACATCATCGTCTGCCACGAGTCACCTTGTGAGTGGTGACACATGTCTCCTTGTTTTGGCCCCTTATGATCCTAAAAAATAATAAATCTGCATGCCACATGTCCATTGTACTACAATGTCATGCTGACGTGAACTGCCCCCTGTCCCTTAACAGAACCAATCATGTGTAGCCATGTGTCATGTATCGGAGCCAATCTTACGTTGCCACACATCCTGTTGGAGGAGAGAGAAGAGGCCCATTTGTGCCCTGGTTTTGCAAGGAAACCCTTTATTAATTTGCATTAGGTCCTCCTCGACGCTTTAACATTAAAGGCACAAACCTCGACGATTTTAATCGCAATCAGAACTTTATGCGATATCACAACTTTAAAATGTTGTCACTTGTTTGATCGCCGATTGTGATGCACTGATCTCTTAATTCTCTGATGCCTTGAACCTCCAATATCCCGGATCACTGATATGCTGGGACTTTTGATATGCCAGGATCGCCGATTTGTGGGATTGTCGATATGCCGGGACCCAAGATTTTACCCATAGGCATTTTTTCCTTGTCTTCTCGTTTTTGAAGGGTAACTTCAATGTGCTCTAACTTTTGATTCTGGAGTCCATTTGAGGGGTTCGATATACCATTGGAAAGAAAATTCCGAGCGCTATCCATTGGAGGGGGCTCGATTTAGCTTTCAGGGCTTCTGTGGCTTGGGATATGGCCGAAAACTCTTCTATTCTTTTGTATCTTGGTTAGCTGAAAACAAATTTTGCAATGAGCGACACTAGATTTGACCACTATTTCTCTTGCCAAATCAAATTTGTAAGTGAGAGAGTATAAGAGGAAAGCTAAAGAGGAAATAAGAATTAGTTAACCCATCGATGGCTTATACTTTTTATTTTTATAATCGCACCTTTACCCTTCATCTTCACAATCTTTGCTAGAAATTTCTTGGAATATTTATTCAAACTAAAATAAAAATTTTCCACCTTTACATATTTTCCTCCCTAATCAAATATCCCCTCCCAAAAGCATGAATGATGATCTATTAGTTTCTTACCCCTTCATCTTCACAATCTTTGCCAGAAATTTCTTGGAATATTTATTCAAACAAAAATAAAAAATTTCCACCTTTACATATTTTCCTCCCTAATCAAATATCCCCTCCCAAAAGCATGAATGATGATCTATTAGTTTCTTACTTCATTCACATCTAAAATTTTTATTTATAAAACAAACGAATATATCACATAATAAAATTTAGTATAACCCAACATTTAAATTTTTTTAAATACATCACTAATATTAAAATAACACAATTAAAAAAACAATTATAGTATATTGATTAAAAAGTGTAGCCAAAAGATATTACAAGAAAGATGCTATAACCATACAAACCAAAGCTAATATGCATCTAGAAGGTATCAAAATAGATTAATATATATTTTCATACCAAGGGGCACCTATGCCAACTTGAGCTTGACGGTTATGTTGTGGAGTGTATATTTCTCAACCATGCTTCACGATTAACAGCAAGATTCAATTCCACATTATGGAAAAATAACTCTATGAAAGAGATCGGATTAGGAATTTTCTTTTGGCAAATTATATATATAATTTTGTGAGATCGTGTTTTATTCTTTTCCTTTCATAATAAAGAAAGGATCTGCTATTACTTTCTGATAGGAGAATCTTTCAGGAAATGGCATACGTAGTTCACGCTTTTCAAAACCGTTTATTTTTTCTTTAATATTCCTTTTATATCTTGAAAAAATAAAATTGAAAACAAATTAAAATTTTAATTTTTGTAATACGAAATTTTATATTCAAAACATCAAAGGTCTGAAATCCGAATTGGATATTATAAATCATTGGTGACAGAACAAATTTTATTTAATATTTTATTTAAAATAATCTTGTTGAATATTTACAATATTATATTTTATATGTTTTTCGTAAAATTAATTGTATATTTATTCTAGAGTAAAACAAAACCAAAATTAAATTATTATATAAATAAAATAAAAAACAAATATAAAATAATTAATTATAAGTAATTTTTTTTTCTCAATAAATTGAAAATAATTAAATTTTTTATATATTAAATTAATTTTCAATTTAAATCTTCATTTTATTTATTATATTAATTAAATTAAATTCAAATATTATAAAACAATTATGATAAGGTCGGCTTCCATTCCCTTTGTCTCTTAATTCATATTTATTCATTCTATTCCAATGAGATCTATCTTACACAATTATTGATCTATCCTGAAGATGAGCCACAGTGGATGGCTCGAAACGTTGATTCAAACAATTATGGATGCCAAAACTCTGGAAGAAAACTACACTAATGACAAAACCCTCAAAACAATAATAAAATAAATTATAATTTATTATTATTATTAAAATTAGTATAACAAATTTTATTTCTGGTGTTGTTCTTTTATTTTTATTTTTAATGTTTAAAAAATATTAAGTTTTAGAATTAAGACTTCTGTGATTCATAATAATTATAAAATAGTGAGTTATTATTTTCTAAAAATTTTATTGAATAAAATTATCATGTATTGTTTGAGTTATAAGTAGACGAACATAAATCTATCTTTACTCTGGATCTACCAAGAGCCCAGAGGCATCAAATTTAATTTTCACTCTATGCTAGTTGGCATATCAAGATATTTGATCCCTCCGAGTGCTTAGTAGATCCAAAATAAAGATGGATCCATGCTGGTTTAGTTCCCCCTTTAAATAGACTACATTCATGTGAATACCATGAGTCAATACCATGGGTCAATACCAATATTACTATTAATATTATATTAATAATCTTTTTTGCATGGTATTAATAATAATTTGGCCCATGGTATTTGGCCCATAGGCTTCACCTAAATAAAACCTCTTTTTTGAGTGTTCGTAAATATAAAGTGAATTTTGGAGTAAATATACAAAAAATATTTTATTTATTTACCATACCTCTCGTTTATTTATATTTTGATTAATTTTCCATACCTCTTTTATAAATATGGTATTTAGCTCATGGTATTAAAATGGTATTTGACCCATAGACTTCATGTAAATAAAACCTCTTTTTTGAGTCTTGGTAAATATAAAGAGGTTTATGGAGTAAATATAAAAAGTTGTTTTATCCATTTACCATACCATAGCTCTAGTTTATAAACATCTCAAACACACCTTGAAATAGATGGTATAATCTGCTCACTGAACCAGAAGTGTATGAATTAGGAGCATGAAACAACCAAGTCAAAGGGAAATAATGAGTCCATTTGCTTGATCTAAGGCACCGAAAAAGAACGGAAGATGGAACCAAGATACACCACCCTCTAGGTCATTCTTCTGGAATAAATGCGCCGATGTCGAAAGAATAGGGTCCGCGATAGGTGAGGCAATGTGTATCCTCAACTAAGGCACGAGGGAAAATAGTGATGTGACTGATGGACTAACACCAGGGATAATGGAGAAGATCGGACTGAGGGACAAACAAATGAATTCTCTTGTCAGAGCATAAAGTGCATGGTTGACTTGGTAGCGACTAACTTTACTTCGAAGGGGTGGGGGACAGTATGACTGGAGGCCAAAATGGGCAACACATGATGAATGATATGTAAAGATGGATGAAATGCTATGACATGCTATAATGGGATGTCAAACAGACTCCACGGATGCAAAGGTGACTCATCGCGGATGCTCTGAACAAGGGTGACTCGATGACACTACCACACAGAAGAGGCCCGGTGGGGACCATGAAAGCATGAGTAAATGATGGTTACTCATGACGAAAATCGACACATGAGAATAAAAGCACCAAGGGAAGGTGGTCCCCAAAGTACAAGTGTCGCATATGAATAAATTCGATTTTGAGATGCGACGAAGTGACCCTTCTTGGAAAAATGGCTTCCGGGTGAAGTGTCAAATCATTAAAAAGTGAGAAAGACCCATTATAATACTATATGAGAGCTTTCTAACGGTGATGACGTTTCGTCAAACTGAGCTACGGATTGGTCCCAATGGGTGACAAAAAAATTGTGGGTTTTTCTATAAAAGGACGTTTTCCCTCCAATTCGAATTCATTTGCTAAGTGAGTTCTAGTGAATTTGGAGAGGAGGAAAATGCCCTAAATCTTGTGGAGATAGTAGCAGAGAAACCGAACATCGAGATCAGGGTCTACAACTTTCAGGCAAGTGGCCTTACTTGTCTAAGGATCGCCTTAATGCTTCTTGGAACGATGGTTCCTGGGGAACAATTAAGGGAAGAGGAAAATGAGAATGAACTACTAGAGGAGGTCTAGAATCATCCTCAACCACTAAGTCAAACATGGGGACTATTTGGACATAGAGTAGAATATTTGAAGATATGGTATCAAACGTCTACGATATGCGATGTACATATGGCTCGCTGGAGAGGCCAGTAGGACAAACTATCCAAGGAATACAAGGACAGTCAACCATACCTAGGTCCAATGGGATCTAGGTTGAGACTTATGTTAATCAATTGAGAAGATGACCAGGGGAAGACCATCATGCACCCAAGCATGGAATACTAATCGCAAACATATGTGATGGAGGGGACTGATGTGGTATGCAAAGGTCAGAATGATGCCCCCTAGCAAGAGGAATTTGTGGAGCGGCATTGTGTTCTGAGTGCTCAAAAAAGGGTTTCAAGCATCTCGGCCCAACTTGGCACGAGATCCTCCAAAGGATGATAAGGAGATGTAGGGTCCTATGTGCCCCCTAGTATGCTATGGGCATTATGGATATATTTAGAGTGGTGGATTCCAAACATGGAAGGAAGTATGCACGATGGTGCATATCGTCCCAAGGATAATCAGGGGTAGTCATGAGTTCCATGATGTCCCTATGAGAATTGAATATGAGCGGACGGGAGGAAGACTGGCTACATGATGCGATGGCTGTACTTGGTGCATCAACCTGAGAAAGAAGGTTCACATACACATCATCTGGAATGGTAAATGATGAGCTAGTAGATGGAGTATCTATGGATGTTGAGACCTGGGATTTTGTCGAAAGAGGTTCGACAGAAGCGCACGCAGAAACCTCAACAAGGTTTGCTTGCGAGGAACTCAAGGATGACAACAGGTAAAGATATGGCCCATGGAGGCCATCATCTCGACATTGTGGGGAGGGATCACGATGGTGGGACTAGATTCCCCCCTGTTCTGGTTTACTAGTGGCAGCAAAATCCATGGGTAGAGGATCAGGTGATCCACTACGAGTGGTCTCGTATTCATGAAGCGCCTCAAGGCAATTGCGAAATTCATCGAGACGAAGGAAATAATGGGAATAGTGACCATGATGATTGCACAAGGCACAAGCGTGATTTGTGTGTAATGTTTTGAATTTCTTGGCTAGACTCGATAAGTTAACATGAACTTCAGGGATATTTGACTCAGGGAACATTTCGTGAACCAAAGGATTAAGATGAGGGAGTTTAGGACAATTATTGGTGGCATGACCAACAACTTTACACAAAGCACACAGAGGTGATAGATTTGGGGCCTTGGGGGATGGAGGAGCTTGGGGGGCCTTGTTCTCAGGTTCTTTCCTCTTGGATTCGCCCCCCTGTCTGGATGCTTTCTCAATAGGAGTGGGTTCTAGTTGAGATTGTGATGGAACTAGGGCAACGACAAGGGCCGTAGGGACCGGTTGAACCGAGGTCAAAGCATGATAAGGTCTTAGCTGAACAGGTAGAGTGCTTGTCAGGGGATCAATGTACCATACTGGGATCCCCAAAGTCACGTTAGGGAGGAAAATGAAGCCACGATACAGACATAAAAGATTCTCGGAGGAGGAAACAAGAAAGATATATGGCTTGTAGGGTAATTTCTCGGTGGAACAGTTCCTGGATGGTTGAGACCTGGAGGAATAGTTCCTTGTGGGAACATGGGAGAGGCACCCGCAACGGAGGAGGTCTTGGGGGGGTGGATCCAGATGGCTTGGTTGAGATGGAAATAACAGGGTGCTGAGGAGTTGGTTGTTGATCGGATGTACCAAACTACTTGAAAGCAAACCATGATACTTATAACATGCAAACATGCAAAGAGTTAGGCTCAGAGATGAGAGGGGGAGGACTAAGGAAAGCACCCAAAAATGAGGAATCTTTGTAGACTCTGGGTGAAACACTGGTGATAAGAGTTGAAGATTCTTTATCTGAAATTGATGAGATAATGGACTCAGGGGAGGTGACAGATGTCGGCTTGTAGTATGTCAACTAATCGATAGTGGCGATCTTCCCTTCATGGGGGAAACACATCTTGAGGAAAACTGCAGATGTGACGAATAACATGGAATATGTGTAACTATGACCTAATAGAATGTTGTAATTTAAAGGGGCATCAATAACCTCAATGTCTACATGGACAATCTTTCCCACAAGAGTCACTGGAAAATTGTGATAAATGCCGAGAGACTAGGAGGAGTGACCATCCGAAGCATGGAAAGTGATGGTGTATGGGGACAACTCCGGTGAATGAAGTTGTTTCGAAATGGTAGCAAACATCACATAGGTGGATGCACCTTCATCAATAATGTATTGGGAGATGATAGCAATATGGACTCAGACTGGTATCTGGAAAGCAGTAGATGAAGGTAATGGGGGATGTTCTAAAGTATCAACAGAGAAGATAATCAAATGATCATCGGAAGGATCTACTGAGCCCAAAGAAGTTAGTAGAGCTTTATTTTGAGATGGGCATGACTAGCATACTTCCAACGTCAACATGGAAACATGTGATTGTGCCAAGTCATCTACTATACTGTATGTATGGGCAACTCGGTTAGAAGTCACGTTATGACATAATGGTCCCTTGGTATCTTAGGAATTGCCTCAAGTGAGGGATCTGTAACAGGCTATTTTGTGCCGTAAGAGGCTCAGTAGATGCTTTGGTTTTGGACTCAGTGACGGACAAAGTCAATGGGACTCGGGGGACTATGAACTCGAACCCTACGGGGAGGAGTAATATGCCCAAGCAAAAATCGGGGATGAAGGCCTAAGAGTCTCCACGACAAACGCCTTGGTGGTGCAGTGATGGTAAGACACAAGTGACACGGAAATGGTGAAGGGAAATCAACCATATGCCTTTGTCTCTATCTGGGGAGATAAATTAATTGTGTTAAGTCTCGGCTTGGTGGTGTAAACCAGGCACCCTTCACTTAAGGTTTATTTGTGTGTGCAAGTGTGTTTATTAATGAAGCTGAGATCATGTTTGAAAAAAGAAAAAATATTGTTGAAAATAAGCTAAAATTAAAAATAGAAAATGAACATCAAATGAATTAACTAAACCGCACGCAAATTGGGTTTGCAAACACTGTGGTGGTTTGTGGCGAAATCAACTGAAAACACACTAAAAATGTCAAGAGATGTGAGTGTTGGTGTGACTAGGATCAAATGACACTAGGCTGTTGGAAATTGGTGTAGCTACAGCAAAAACCCAGAGAAGAAAATCACTGCAAAAAGATAGGGAGATGGCTGAAAAATCTAAGGCAACTAATGTGACCTTAAGGAAAATGACCAAACAAGGTGTAAGATGAAACTTTGGATGGAAACAACCTATCTTTGAAAATATGAAACATAAGGGTACAGATCTGGAAAATATGGCTGAAAGTGTTGCAAAAACTCAGACTTCTTACTCAGCGAAACTCTTCTTATAAAGGTGAAAGCATACTAGAAGCCCTAAGGGGCTAAATTCCACTTCGACGAGTAAATCATAGTAGATCAAGGCCGAAGTGGGATAGGATAGTAGTCAACCAACCTAGCAGACAACTCTCGGCAAAACCCAGAAACAGATCTGACAAAATCCGGTAAACCCTAAAAATCGCAAGTACTAATATGATTTCAGGAGGATCACACTTTTTGGGTTGAAAGGTGCGCTCTAGACCTCCAGATCGCACTTTTTGGGGAGAAAAGTGTGATTTCTGCTTGTTGATTCCTGATCAACAAGTCTCGGAAATATTTGTTGTCTCTGTTGCGATTAGTTCTTGTAATCTGCACAAAATACCAGAAGACTTACAAAAGTTAGAAATTTGATAAATCTAAAGTTAGAAATCTAGTAAACAACATTAAAAGACTGAAAGAAAAAAATACCTTAAACTGAAAACTGAAAATCACCTAGATTTCTGAATCTGAAATAAAAACCCAATAAAATAATAAAATTTAATATAACCCAATATTACAAAAATATAATTACATCACTCATATTAAATATTAAAAAAGCATTGATTAAAAAGTCTACCCAAAAGATTTACATGAAAAATGCTATAACCATACAAACCAAAGCTAAGATGCATCTAGAAGATATCAGAATAAATTAATATATATTTACATGCCAAGAGGCACCTATGCCAACTTGAGCAATCATATACATGTATCTTTCAGCGTAAGAGCAATCATATGCTTCACGAGTAAAAGCAAGATTCAACGTCACATTATAATAATTAATAGGAAACGTAGAAGCAAAAAAATAATTCTATGCAAGAATTATTTTATTTTGGCAAATTATATATATAATTTGTGATGTCGTGTTTTTTATTTTTTATGTTTAAGTATTTTTATTTTTACTTTTATAATAAAGAAAGGATGTGCTAATACTTTTTGATAGGATAATCTGTCGGGAGATGGGATAAGTAGTGCACGCATTTAAAAACCGTTTATTTTTTCTTTAATATTCATTTCATATCTTGAAAAGATAAAATTGAAAACAAAATTAAATTCAATTCTTGTAATAGCAAATTTTATATTCAAAACATCAAAGATTTGAAATCCGAATGGGTTATTTAAATTATTGGTGTGAGAATTTTTTTTATTTAATATTTTATTTAAAATAATCTTGTTGGCATATTTCAACATTATATTTTATATGGTTTTAGCAAATTTAATTGTATATTTAAATTATATTATAAAATTATATTTTTTTATTAAAATTGGATGATAATATTTTTTATTTGTAGTGTTGTTTAAAAAATAATAAGTTATTATTTTTCCAAATTTTATTGAATAAAAATATAAATATTAATATATATTAATTTCCAAAATCATCTTGTATTGTTTGAGTTGTAAGTAGGTTAGTATAAATTTAATTTTATTTTGGATTTATTAAGAGTCGAGAGGGATCAAATCTTTTTTCACTCTATGCTAGTTGGCATATCAAGATATGTATTGTTTGAGTTATAAGTAGACTAGCATAAATTTAATTTTATTTTGGATTTATTAAGAATCGAGAGGGATCAAATCTTTTTCCACTCTATGCTAGTTGGCATATCAAGATATTTGATCCCTCTCACGGCTTAGTAGATCTAAAGTAAAGATGGATCTATTCTCATTTAATATTCCCCTTTAACTAGGTTACATTCACATGAATACCATGAGTCAATACCATTGGTTCTCAATACCATGGGTCAATACCATGTGCCATCTTTATTTTTATTTGGCCCATGGTTTTTGGCCCATAAGCTTCACCTAAATAAAACCTCTTTTTTGAGTGTTCTTAAATATAAAGTGAATTATGGAGTAAATATAAAAGAATGTTTTATTTATTTACCATACCTCTGGTTTATTTATATTTTTATTAATTTACCATATCTGTTTTATAAATATGGTATTTGGCCCATGGTATTAGTATTAAAATGGTATTCGACCCATAGACATCATGTAAATAAACACTTTAGTTGTGTCTTTGAGTTCTAATGGCTTTGGGATCTAGATGGTCTACTCTTCCATGTCCTTCATTAGCCCCACATATTTTTGGCTTTAATCCTTTGGTTGGAGGCCCTCGCTTTCGACATTCCAAGACTGTCAGGTTCGTCTAAAAGCAAGATGAAATAACAAAGATTGAAATTCATGCCAAACAACCTCTTTCAGTGGCCCTAAGATTATTTGACCAAGGGTTAATCAAGAAATTCATAAGCATCTAGCCTTTTCACGGTCACACTAAACCTATGGAATGACAAAGTGTAACATATCCCGATAACCTCACATGAAAATGCATGGAGTTAGAAGTTTTTTTACAGAAATCACTATAGGCAATTATCCAAATCACTATTCCAAATTCATCATTAACCATTAGATAAAATGTTCATTAGTACATAAAGTAACTTTAGTAGAGGAATAGTAAGTTGCGTAACAAAACCATTGTTGTAATATGTTAACATAAAATGTATGATGAACCTAGTATCCATTTCATGATTCCTTTAACCACATTAATTAATCACATACTTGACATTATCAATATCACATTATGCAAGGAATCAACATCACCAAACTAACATAATGAGCAATCACATCATTGAACCTCGATATACCCTAGAAACCTCATAGGGTGAAAACCAGGAAATGTTTAATTTTATTATTAAACGATCGTGAGGGTGTTCACCCCTCACTCAATGGATTATAAGGGAGTCTATCCCTCATCCATTGTTATAAAAAATTACAATGAAATATCATTAAAATACCACATACCTAGCTAACAGCTATTACAATTATCATGAAACCATTTACCCACATACCACCACTCTCTACATCCTTGTGGCATGATTGTTCCACAAGTGGACCATCCTACAACTCGTACTCATTAGCATGGACCAATAGTTCTTATCTGCCAGAATATTAAACATAATTTGTCTTTTGCACAAATCACCATCGTTTCCTGTCATTGTTGTCATCAACAATCTTTGGTAACATGCTTAGATAAAGTATTAATCAATCAATAATAATTCTTTAAAAGTAGTAATCATTATTTAAAAGCGATCTTTTAATATCTATTCATGTGCATACATGATATGTAAATATAATATCACAACATGCTTATTCTAACAACATTGTGCATGTATAAACAAATAATTATCAAGCATGTCGAAATAATTACCCCATTACTATGATCATCATAATTACCCCATTACTATGATCATTCTCATACCAGCACATGTTCATATCCAAAGGAAACTAGTGTAACCATCCATTTCACTTAAAGCATACTAGAAACTTATCTTTGTTTTTCATGCATGTAATTAGATAAAAACTTATTCGAAGAGAGTTAGTCCCTAAACCTCTTATTTGTGCATGTAACTAAGTAATCTTTCCAATACAATAGTAAGGAAAAGCTAACAAGATAAACATTATTATCATGCAAGCAAATGTAAGTCCTTTTTCGAAAAGCATATTTTCCATGATAGAGCTATTTCAAAATCTATTGTATGCACAAAGACATCCATTGCTCTAAACTAGAACTAATGTGTTAGTCATTATTTCTTGCATGCGGATATATGTATTTTACAAAGAAAATCTAGTACATTTATTCCAAGAAACTACTTGTTTTACTTTCTAGAATAATTATTCTTTTCGGCACACTAATACATGTTTCTCTTTAAAATATCTAATACAATAGTAATATTTCCATGCATGTAACCAACTATTGTTTCTATGCTTCTTCATATGTGTTATTTTCACATAGTTATTTTCAAGAACCCAACATAGTTTCTCTATCATTTATGTACAAAGTTAATATGCATTTGTTTCCAAGAAAGTATCATAACAAATTTCTCATGCATTTTTTTTAAAGAAAGTACCATAATCAACCTTTCTTTTTGGCATAAGAACTAACATAATAATAATGGTAACCTTTTATTCATTAAACCATGCAATTAAATCAAACTATCCAATATGCAACACACAAATCATTTACCTTTTTACTCATCAAAACATTCAACTTTTGCAAAGTATTGCAAAAGAATTAACACAAATAACTTAACCAACTATTGTTTCTATGCTTCTTCATATGTGTTCTTTTCGCATAGTTATATTCAAGAACCCAACATAGTTTCTCTTTTATTTATGTACAAAGTTATTATGCATTTGTTTCCGTCAAAGTATCATAACAAATTTCTCATGCATTTGTTTTCAAGAAAGTATCATAATCAACCTTTCTTTTGGGCATAAGGACTAACATAATAATAATGGTAACCTTTTATTCATTAAACCATGCAATTAAATCAAACCATCCAATATGCAACACACAAATTTTTTACCTTTTTACTCACCAAAACACTTTTGGAAACTCTTGCAAAAGAATTAACAAAAATAGCTTATCTTTCACGTAGAAGAAGAAAAACATATTCTTTCCAATGAAGATTCCTATGAGTTATATTATCTTCGTGCATTTCATCTATGCACAGGTTATTATATTTTCTCATAACTAATTATTCTTTTTCAAAAGAACTCTTTTACCCATGAGAATATTTCACAAATTACCCTCTTTAATCTATATTTATTTTGAGGAAAATGACTGCTAAACCCCTATTTTCTCATAACTAATTATTATTTTTCAAAAGAACTCTTTTACCCATGAGAATATTTCACAAATTACCCTCTTTAATCTATATTTATTTTGAGGAAAATGACTACTAAACCCCTTTTTAAGAAAAGAGCATGCATCCTATCTTTTCTTACGTAAAATTCATATTCAATGTTATATAAAGACAGGAAAGATTACTCATCTTATAATGATGCAAATATATTTATAATAAAAATATTTTTCTGTATAGTAATAACAATCTTTATCTACATGTAGTAAAATTACTACATTTTCTCTACCAACAAAAATATATAATAACAATCTTTATCTTTACCAAGAAAATTATATGATCACAATATTTATCTACATGCAGTAATATATTTTCTTTACCAAGAAAAATATATAATAATCAATCTTTATCTACATGGAGTAATATATTTTCTTTACCAAGAAAAATGTATTACTAATCAATCTTTATCTACATGTAGTAATATATTTTCTTTACCAAACAAAATATATGATAATCATGCACATATATATGTGTATATATAATGACGAACACAAAAGAAAATTTTCAAGTTGCTTATAAACTTGCTTTTACTTTTAATAAAATCACATTAATTTCTACTATTCTATGCATAAGATGCAAATGTAATTTTTTTTTAAGGAGCACGATATGGAAATGTGATTTTTTTTAAGGAGCACGATCGCTTATTTGGGTAGTCGACTCACATAGGAAAAAAGAAAATTTTTCTGAGCCCTTTTTATATGCAACCACTGGATCCATGTCTAAAAATACGACCATACTCTTGCATGAAGTTCCACCCTTTGGTTTCAACATTGGCTCCTTCCACGTGTGCCACTAATCTATGTAGAATCCAGCCGAGGAACAACTTTCCTTTGTCCTTTGTTACAATGTCCACTAGAAATGAAGCTTCATGAAACAATACCGGAACTCATCCTCATCGAATGAAAATATTATCCCAAACCTCTAAAAAATGATTATTCCTCTCCCTTTGAGCCTCATTTCATTGTGAGATCAAAATATAAAAGGGTGATTTTCAAGAAGTAGTTTCACTGTTTCTTCATGATTTGGCATATGATAGTAACCATTGTTAGAGGCAAAAGAATGATACGCCTATTCTCCTTATCTCAAGATCATCCCTTCATGTAAAAAAAATGTTTACTCTCCAGTAGTTTCACTATACCGAACCCTAACCACCTCATGGTATCACAAATTGAGAGTTTTTTCCATGTTAATAATTATTTATGCAATGTACGCTAGCTAGATATATTACATACTCCCCCCCTTAAAGAGAACATCATCCACGATGTTCTTCTCTTACTAGGACTTAATTTCTACTCATTATATAACAATCCAAACAACTCAAAGCAAGATCCTCTCCCATCAAAATGAACGATTCCATTCAAATTCGTCAAATATAAGACAAAATATCTATATCAACTTACCAATTACTCTTGCAAATCTTGGTCACATTTTTTCAATTTCTCCAAGAATGGTTTGATGACGCATCCTCACTCCATGGAAAGCACCCTGTAATATATGGCTAACAAATCCAACATAATCATACTAGTCACAACATTTTTAATCAAAATGAAATACTTTTAACTATGAATAAATTATGTAATGTTAGGTGATATTTAGATCACAGTAATTTTACAAGTACTTAGAGAGCACTAACACTCTAATCATAAAAATGATAAATCAATGCACCACATGCACATTGTCTTAGCTCCTGCTAAAGACATCCACACAAGTACTTCTAAAAGTACCCAAAGAGCACCTAGCTCTCTAATAATAATAAAAAATCAATAACTGCACCAAGTGAAAATTGTCTTAGCTCCTACTAAGACATTCACAAAATTGGTAATACAATAAAGGAACTAAAATTCCAATAACTCTTTACTGAGCACTAAGCTCCTTTCGTGTTAAGATGTGCATAACATATTTTAAGCAATTATATATAAAATTCATTTTCAATACAACACATAACTAATTAATTAATTTGTTCTCCTACGAGAAGCATAGGGGAAAAGGAATGCTCCTCCCAAGCCATGGGAATTGGTTTCCAGAACTAGATCGAATCATTTTCGCATCCAAAAAATTATTTGACATAGACCATACCAGGTCTAGTATGGAATTCCACTGGAGAACCAGCTCAAGAATTCCAATGACCACATAGTTTCTAATATAGGATTCCTCTTGGCAGTGTCCTACCTATTCCTTCTCGTCTATGAGGAATCTTGGGCCTCCTCCAACAAGCTCCAAATTAACAGAGTTGCCTTAGGATTCTTACCCTATTCACGATATTTTCCAATGCTTTTCCCTTACTGAGATCATTTATCTCTAGGGAGAGGAAATCTAGGTAGGTAAGTTCCATCAACCCCTCTAGGTAGGAAACTGCCGTCAACCCAAGGCCTTATGGACTTTCACAACTATCCACAACTACCTGGCATGTTAAATTTCTCTTTTAGCGCTCTTTCCCAAAATAATTTACATAATGAAACATATTCACATTATCGTTAACAAAAGAAACATTCATGTACACCATGCATTTACAATTAACCTTCAACATGGGTCCACAATATCTAGATTGACAAGAAACTTAATTTTCATACATGTTGTATGCATTATGATTTTCCAAGTAACACAATCATGCATATCATATAACATTATACTTTATCATTTACGATTTCAATTCACATTGCAACACTTTACTTTCCATTTTACTTTCAAAGTTTTTTTTGTTGCCATTAAGCTACCCTTGCTTAATCCCATCAACAGTCAGTGATAAATAAGTACATTTTCAAAAATCATTTTAGTTTCATGTGTACAACATTTTCATGCATAAAATTATATGCAAATATTCATTAATGTGTAAATGTCAATTAGAGTTAAGGTAACAGTTCAAACATTTGCAATTTTCCATAGTATATTGTTACCAAGAGACCGATATATGAAGTAACTACCATAATCACTTGTTTATGAATTGTAATAAGCTTAAATCAAATTCAATTCATACATATAAGTTTTATTAGGTAGTCATGCAACACTAACCAATCACAACTACCTACCATCTTAATGTGCAGTGCATTGTAACTGCAGTCATGTTCATTAAATGTATCATTTATATTTCCATATTTGCAAAAGTTGGTAGTTGATTGTCACTATCCTTAGTGAGTGTTCAATATTTTTCATGAGTCTTATTAAGGCTTTATTTTATTTTATCCACATCAGGATTTAAATTTCATGAACATAGTTTTGCAGTAGACTTTATTACTTACTACTCTTTAATGCGGTTATAAACATGAATCACACATATCATGTCAAAGGTAGTCTACTGTATACATCAATGCGTAGATTGATAGACTCATACCTGAGCTAATGGCCATTGGTGACATACCTCAATTTCTTTTCCTCTTAACAATTTCCAAAAGTGCGAGTGTTGCAACCTTTAGCTCTGATACCACTTGTAACATACCCTGCTAACCTCAAATGAAAATGTAGGGAGTTAATTTTTTTTTACACAAATTACCGAAGGTAATTATCCAAATCACTATTCCAAATTCATCATTAACCATTAAATAAAATTTTCATTAGTACATAAAGTAACTTTAGTAGAGGAATAGTAAGTTGCCTAACCATTAACAACCATTGTTGTAATATGTTAACATAAACTATATGATGAACCTTGCATCCATTTCATGATTCCTTTAACCATATTAATTAATCACATACTTGACATTATCAACATCACCAAACTGAAATAATGAGAAATCACATCATTGAACACTGATATACCCTGGAAACCTCGTAGGGTGGAAACGAGGAAACATTTAATTTTATTATTAAACAATCATGAGGGTGTTCACTCGTCACTCAAAGGATTAAAAGGGAGTCAATCCCTCATCCATTGTTATAAAAAATTACAATGAAATATCGTTAAAATGCGACATACCTAGCTAAAAGCTATTACAATTATCATGAAACCATTTACCCACATACCACCACTCTCTACATCCTTGTGGCATGATTGTTCCATTAGTGGACCATCCTGCTACTCGTACTCATCAACATGGACCAATAGTTCTTATCTACCACAATGTTAAACATATTTTGTCTTTTGCACAAATCACCATCCTTTCATGTCATTGTTGTCATCAACAATATTTGGTAACATGATTAGATAAAGTATTAATCAATCAATAATAATTATTTAAAAGCAATAATCATTCATTAAAAGCGATCTTTTGACATTTGTTCATGTGCATACATGACATGTAAATACAATATCACAACATTCTTATTCTAACAACATTGTGCATGTATAAAAAAATAATTATCAAGCATGTCAAAATAATTACCCCGTTACTATGATCATTCTCGTACTAGCACATGTTCATATCCAAAGGAAACCACTGTAACTATCCATTTCACTTAAATGATACTAGAAACTTATCTTTGTTTTTCATGCATGTAATTAGATAAAAACTTATTCGAAGAGAGCTAGCCCCTTAACCTCTTATTTGTGCATGTAACTAAGTAACCTTTCCATTACAGTAGATGTTCCCTTTTAAGGGAAAGCTAACAAGATAAACATTATTATCATGCAAGCAAATGTAAGTCCCTTTTCGAAAAGCATATTTTCCATGATAGAGATATTTCAAAATCTATTGTATGCACAAAGACATGCATTGCTCTAAACTAGAACTAATGTGTTAGTCATTATTTCTTGCATGCGGATATATGTATTTTACAAAGGAAAACTAGTACATTTATTCCAAGAAACTACTTGGTTTACTTTCCAGAATACTTATTGTTTCGGCACACTAATACATGTTTGTCTTTAAAATATCTAATACAATGGTTCTATTTTCATGCATGTAACCAACTATTGTTTTTATGCTTCTTCATATGTGTTCTTTTCATATAGTTATTTTCAAGAACCCAACATAGATTCTCTATCATTTATGTACAAAGTTATTATGCATTTGTTTCCAAGAAAGTATCATAACAAATTTCTCATGCATTTGTTTTCAAGAAAGTATAATAATCAACCTTTCTTTTGGGCATAAGAACTAAAATAATAATAATGGTAACCTTTTATGCATTAAACCATGCAATTAAATCAAACTATCCAATATGAAACACACAAATAATTTTCCTTTTTACTCACCAAAACATGTAACTTTTGCAAACTCTTGCAAAAGAATTAACAGAAATAACTTATCTTTCACGAAGAAGAAAAACATATTCTTTCCAAAGAAGATTTCTCTGACTTATATTATCTCTGTGCATTTCATCTATGCATAGGTTATTATATTTTCTCATAACTAAGTATTCTTTTTCAAAATAACTCTCTTACCCATGAGAATGTTTCGCAAATTACTCTCTTTAATCTATATTCACTTCGAGGAAAATGACTACGAAATCCCTTTTTAAGAAAAGAGCATGCATCCTATATTTTCTTACATAAAAGGCATATTCAATGTTATATAAAGAAAATAAAGGTTACTCATCTTTTAATGCTGCAAATATATTTATAATAACAATATTTTTTCTATATATAGTAATAACAATCTTTATCCACATGTAGTAATATATTTTCTCTATCAAGAAAAATATATAATAACAATCTTTATCTACATGCAGTAATATATTTTCTTTACCAAGAAAAATATATGATCACAATCTTGATCTATATGCAATAATATATATTCTTTACCAAGAAAAATGTATTACTAATCAATCTTAATATACATGCAGTAATATATTTTCATTACAAAGAAAAATGTATGATAATCATGCACATATATATGTGTATATATAATCACGAACATAAAAGCAATTTTTCAAGTTGCCTATCAACTTGTTTTTACTTTTAAGAAAATCACATTAATTTCTACTATTTTATGCACAAGATACAAATGTGATTTTTTTTAAGGAGCACGATCGCTTATCTAGGCGTTGACTTGCATAGGAGAAAAATGAATGGATGTGAGCCCCTTTCATATGCAACCATGGGATCCATCTCTAAAAATACGACTGTACTCTTGCATGAAGTTTCACCCTCTGGTTTGAACATTGTCTCCTTCCACGCAGTGCCACTAGTATCCGAGGAATCTAGTCAAGGAACAACTTTCCTTTGTCCTTTGTTACAATGTCCACCGGAAATGAAGCTTCATAAAACAAGGCAGGAACTCCATAGTCCTCAATGACTGAAAATATTATCCGAAACCTTTCAAAAAGGATTATTCCTCCCCCTCCGAGCCCCGTTTCATTGTGAGATCAAAATATAAAAGCGTAATTTCCAAGAAGTAGTTTAACTCTTTCTTCGTGATTTGGCATATGATAGCAACCATTGTTAGAGGCAAAATAATGATATGCCTATTCCCCTTATCTCAAGATAATCCCTTCATGTAAAAAAATTGGTTACTCTCCCGTAGTTTCACCATATTGAACCCTAGCTACCTCATGGTATCACAACCTGTCATTAACGGGTAACTACCGACTTCCTTTATTCCATGGGAGACTGATGTTTTTACTTAAATCACTAGGGTCCTTATTTAAATACCTAGAATTTTGTTGCTTATGTAGTTCTAGTGTGGGTGAATTTACCCTATTTCCCCCCTTCATTGTTGGAATGAAGAGACCTTTTATAATATTGGAAATGCTTTGGGTCACTTTATTAATTGAGGCAAGCCATAAGAAGGGACATTATATTGCGCTAGAATCATTGTTATGGTAGATATAGATAAGGGCTTGTCTAATGCAATCAATATGAACATGGATAATTGGTCACATTTCCAGGAGATAGACTATGATCAACTTCCCTCTACAAGCAAGTTATGTCATGAATATGGGCATACCCGAAGATACAAAAACTCATAATAAATTCAGTAGAAAAATAAAGAGGGTGACTAATGGTAGCAACCAAAGCGTAGAAGGGGTACGCCTTTGTAAAATTTAGCTATGAAACCCATAGAAGATAATGTATATGGCCTAAAGTCCCCTTCTCCAAAATAAAATTGTCACCATGGCGATGGGTCATCCTCCAGCAAAAATAAAGGATCAGGTTCCAAAGGAAATGAGTATGAGTTCTTAAACTAGTAATTGAAGAAGGTGAAATCCACGCGCAAAAATCTCAAGAGAACCCCATGGAATATCCACCTTGAGTGATCTCGAAAGGTCAAAATGTAGACATGCTACCATTAGAAGATGTTCTCACAATGGAAACAATTGAATAATAATATGTTTTAGATAAAGAGCTTGTCTTCCTCTCTCACGCAAAAACCTATGAAACTAGAAAGGATCCCATTCTTTGTGTTTGTAGATGAAAATTCTAAAGGGGAAAAAGAAAACGACAATGTGAAAGCAATAGAAAATTAGAGATAAATACTAATAGGAATATGAGGAATGAACAAGCAAAAAAGGATAAAGAATTTGGCTCCAAAAATTCCATTAAGGGTACATTTAAGAAGGAACCTAGGATATCTAGAAAGGTTTAGTTGTCCAACCCTTGTGTAGGGGATCTCTAGATCAACTAATAAATGTTGAAAAATATCTCATGGAAGGTGATCTAGATCTTGGGGGAGGCCCCCAAGATCTGAAAAATTGAAATGCCAAAAAAAGATGATAACACAGTGAAAAAAGACACTAAGATTTTTTTTATTAAAATAGAGAATAACTATAAAATCTACATTGTGGTGGACAATCTATATTTTTACAAAATGTGACTTCTTACTTATAGCCTTTTTTAGTTACATTACCATGGGTAAATACCATGCGTGAATGAATACCATGGGTAAATACCACTTACAACATCATGGGTAAATTCCATGGGTGGATGAATACCATGGGTAAATATCACTTACAGCATCATGGGTAAATTCCATGGGTGGATGAATACCATGGGTGGATAAATACCATGGGTGAATGAATACCATGGGTAGATACCACTTACAATATCATGGGTGGATAAATTCCATGGGTGGATGAATACCATGGGTGGATGAATACCATGCGTGGATTCCACTTTCCATTCAGATCATTCCTTCCTTCTTAAGATGTAATAGTCCCCATTGCATGAAGTTCCCTACTGAGAATTCTTTGTTGAATAAAGAGCCACTTAAGAGAAGGGTTTTGTGTCGTTAACCCATAACCGTGATTAATGAATATCTGAGGATAAAGATACCTGTAATTCTTGTGACCAATTGTGATACTGACAATGTGTGGCCTAGAAAATTGACTTCGCTGAAGCATGGGTTTGTAGATGACCCATAACCATGACAAACAAAGATTCGATGATAGAGATACCCTCTAATGCTTGTGACTAAGTATGATATGAATAGTGTGTGACCTAGCATATGGACTTCAATGACAAGGGATTTTTTGCGATTGACCCATAACCTTCAGTTTGTGGGTGACCCATAACCGTGATGATTGTTAGTATGCTTGGTAAAGAATGGTGTCTTTTCTGGTAGATTCTTCTATCCAATGAGATGTTGTAAAGGCTTCTTTCACATTATAGACCTATTTTTGTAACTTTGTTGATAACTTCTGCTATAGGTGATGAAATCAAATTCTCTCAAAGATCCATTTGAGGTATTGAAAATATATTTTTATAGATATAAGACAATTGAACATTTTTGACCTATGGATTGAGCAAATAATTCAAGAAACTCATTGTACGTGTAGCCATGCAATGTTCAAAATGTGTGTAGCTTAAATGGATCATATCTCTCAAACCGAGAGACCAATCAAATTCCATAAAAAACCCATTTGATCTAACTGAAAATACTTTAAAATGATATATTTTAAACATTATAAAATTATTTGTGTAGGTCATAGCACTTGAATGAAGTTTGTTGAAGATTGCTGCAAAACTTTGAAACTAAAATATGCTTCAAACCCTCATTCCCATGGAGCCATAACCTAAATTTGATACTGCTGATCTAGATCTTGGGGGGAGACCCTAATGATATGAAAAATTGAAATGCCAAAAAAGTATGAGAACACACAGTAAACAAAAACACCAAGATTTTTTTTATTAAAATAGAGAATAATTGTGAAAGCTACATTGTGGTCGACAATATGTTCTTTTACAAAATGTGGCTTGTTACTTATAGTATTTTTTAGTTACAATACCATTGGTAAATTCCATGGGTGGATACATACCATGGGTGAATGAATACCATGGGTAGGTGCCACTTACAATACCATGGGTGGATAAATACGATGGGTGGATGAATATCATGGGTGGATGTCAATTTCCATTCGGATGAAAAGGCACCCTAATTATCTTTCTCCTAGAGATCAATTGGTGGATCAATAATACCTCACAAAATTTTCAAATATGTGGCTAATTTGTGGAGTTAAGGTAGTTAGTTCTTATGGCACCTCGGAGGTATATGTATTGCAAGGTCTTGTTTTGTCTTCCATTTTCATTCTCAACAAAGTTCTCTTCTTAGGTTGTTTTCTAAACTTATTCACATTCCAAGTTAAAAGGTATGATTTTTATTTTTTTATTTTTATATGTCAATTAGTTATCAAGAAAAATTAGAGTGTTGGTATTCTCCTCTCTCGAAGAGACAATGAGTTCATTCAAAATTGTATCATTGGAGGGGACTTCAATACCACTCTCTACCCTTGGGATAACAAAGGCGGATCTTCAATTAGAGATCCCTTTCAACAACAAATGGAAGATATTATTGCCAATATGGGTCTGATAAAAATAAAACAAAGTTCAAATAGAATTACTTAGAGCAATAGGCATGTTAGTCCTAGACATATTACAGCTAGATTGGACCATTTTTTAGTTGCGAGTTCCTTTGTAGCTCAACATCCTCTTTTTTCTTCTCAAATATTACCCTAGAGTGGATCTAACCATAATTTAATCTTGATTGAAGTTCTCCCTAAAGTTGACTATGGAACCTTTCCTTTCCACTTCAATCCATTATGGTTGCAAAAGAAAGGGTTGAAGTAGATTTTTCTCAAGCATGATGAAAATGGGTCTCTAGTTCACTAGTCTTTATATAGGAGAAAAAAAGAAAAAAATAAAAATTATGGAAATGAAACAATGGGCTGAGGAGAACCAATCTAATGTAAATGCAAATTCGTCCCAAAAAAAAACATTTATAATATCTACAAGAACAATTAGAATATGATTACATCCCATAGGATCTATTAATAGAGGAAAAAAAGGAATTTGAAAAAGATCACAAGGATATACATGACGAACAAGAAACATGGAGGCTAAAATTGTGTCTCTTGTGGCTCTAAGAGGGAGACAAAAACACTAAGTTGTTCCATAGTCAATAAAAAATGAGGATGTGGAAAATAAACATCAAATCAATCTTTATTGATGGGGATTTTTTTTAGCTTCTCTCAAATTAAGGAAAAGGTATCCCAACACCCCAATGCTCTTTATGAAGATATCATAAATCACAATGAGAAATTCATGAAATTCATGCCTGAGCACTGTTATCATCCTATTTTGGTCCTTAGAGTTAGTACTGATGAGTGCTTCTAATGGTTGACCTTTTATGGGTCTTGACTCCCTTTTTTACTTAGTTTAGGCAATAGCTATTGGGACCTAGTGCCTCATAGATAAACTAAAAGCCTTCAGCCGTAGGGAACATCCTTCTTCCTAGTGGATATTCCTGAAAAGTGTAATCTATCTTAAATACTTATTTGGATATTAACTAATTTGCTCATATTTTCCTTCTTGTGTTCGAGTTGGAAACTTATACCATCAATTTCCTCTCTTATTAAAGAACAACTATGTTGGATCCTAGGAAATGTTAGGTAGATTAATCTATGGAAATGTCAATTTTTTAGGCATTCTCTTTTGGAACGAAATTTGAATCTCCAACCCCTCTAAGAATGGTTAGTAGAATAAGATAAAATAACCTTAGAGGAAATCTCTCTTTAAATGGGTAGTGACCGCTAGATTGGTTAGGTTCTTCATTCTGTGATGCTATATTTGAGTAGAATAACTTGCTCAATGGAAAATCATTTAGCTAGCTGCACCATTGGTTATAAAGAAGATTATGATAGTCGTGGTTGGAAGCTATTAGAATGTTCAGTTAAAAAAGGTTACTTATCTTTTCTCTTTCCATAATTTGTTCTTGTTAACTTCATATTTGAGATCATGTGTGGAACCCAAATGGTCCATGAAAAATCAATTCTTATATTGGCCTCCCATTCATGAGAAAATTATAACTATATAAAATTTGAGGAAGTGGGGCAATCATGGTCAATCAAGGTGTCCTCTCTTCTCTACTCAAGAGGAATCTATCCATCACCTCTTCATTGATTGCCATTTTTCTCAAGTTATTTGGAAATCTACTTTGCATTACTTAGAGGAAAAGTTTATTTTTCCATCCCTCACGTGTGATTATTTTTCCTCATGGGATCATCATTATGCTAAGACATTTATTCGTAAGAATTTCTTTAGTAAATTTGGGTAGCTCTGTTGAGTTTTATTTATTGGAAAATTTGGGTCACTTTAAATGAAGCTACCTTCCATGATAATAGAATCCTCCCTCAATTTTTAGCTTCAAATGCCTTCTAATTAATATATTATATGATTTCTAGTCTCATAAATCTAAGGTTGATTTTTCTTCTCAAATCATGGATGAAGTGGAAAAAGCATGGATAGTGAAATATTTTCCCCAAATTCCTTTCTCCCAGGTATCTCCTCACAACTCTCATTCTCATAATGAAGCTTGGTAGCTACATTTTCCAAAGGAAGAATTTGGACTTTGGCTTAAAGTTCAACACTCTTAATATCCTTTTCTTTGACGGTGCATCAAAGAATAATCCATGGGATGCAAGAGTGTGGGAGGATTATATTTTGGTCTAGAGGAAATGTAGATCTATCATATGCTTGGGGCATGAGATCAATTTCAAATAACCAAGTAAAAGCGTATGCATTGCTTCAAGGATTGATATTAGCAAAAGGCCAGAAAGTCTCTTCTCCAATAGTCATGGGAGACTCCAAGCTTCCCATTCATTATTTTTTGTTGGTTCCCTTCCTCATGATAATAGCTTGAATAATATCTTGAAATGGATCAAAGGTATTTAACCCCTTTCGCTTTCTATCAAAATATTTCGAGTCCTCCAAGTAAATAATCAAGGTATCGATGAAATGGAAAATAAATGGGATAATTTAAATTTTAGTGAATTGAAGGTATATTGGCAAGCCTCTTCATGCCCAATCCCATCACCGAGGATCTTATGAACTTCTATAGGAAAGGTATTCTTTTCATTTACGTCCAAATGTCTCAACAATCCATTCAAAATGAATCAACACATCATTGGTTACATGAAATGGTTTTAATACGGAGTCTATTGGGTAATTTTAAACTTCATATAGGTAACCTAATTGATTTTGGTTCATAGTCTTAGATCTGACAAGGAGTAATGGAGGCATGTTGTATTAAAGAAGCGATGTTCTCTATATTTTCCACTGATGGGATTGATTTGATGTATGGTATTCAATTGGTTTTGAAGCAAGGTTATGTTCAATGGAAGGAAATAAGTAAATCCCTCTTACTTCTATTATTTAAATCATGCTTATGCCCACCCATGTTGGAAATATAATAGGATGACAAGGGTCATAAGGGTTTTCAGATACAAGGAAATTTTCAATAGGTGAATCTTAGTGTAATTGGTAATACTATGAAGTCAAGGCTATTTTTGGTGGTTGTAACTTACACTAAAATTCCTTGGCACCTTGCATGTCTTGGAACATCTTTTTACCTGAAACATATTTGTACCTAGAACATCTTTCCATGAGTAGGATGCCCAAGGACATGTTGGCATTCCATAGCATAGCATAATACTCCCCTATCATGTGTTGGCATTCCCTCTAGTCCTTAGCATGCATTGGAACTCCTTGGCATAATATTTCATTGACAAACATTAGCACTTGGAACACATTGGCACTTGGCATGTATTGGAACATATTATTAGTGTGCCTAGCATGCACCTTTTGAAAAAGTTAAAGTCCCAACTTATTAACCCTCTTATGTGTTCATTTCCTTGCATTTTAGCTTGGTTATTCCTTTTGTTGCCTTGAAACTCCTTGACACATATCGTGCATGTATTTAATTACAAAACCATGCATGTAGATATCCTACTTGTGAATTTGTAAAATAATATCAATGAAAAATATGAAATTTTAAAAAATCATGTATAGTTTCTATTTCTGGAAAAAATGGTATTTGGAATGGAATTGCAAGTAAAAGTTCTATATGAATGCATGCAGTGAAAAATTTAATTTTCTATTTTTTTATTAATGTCAAATAAGGAATTTAGTAATTACTAAAAGAAAAAAAAGTAGAGATTTTTCCTCATTTTAAATAAGGAATTACTTCAAATAAGGAATTTAGTGATTATTAAAAAAACTAAAAGTAGAGTTTTTTTCTTAAGGAATTCAAGAATTTATTAATTATTCTCTATCTCTATTTTTCTAGCAATATATACTTGTCTCATATAAAACCTCAAGCAATATGCTTGCTAACACCCTTGAAATAATATTTACTCTCATTTATTAAATATTTTGTATTACAAAGAAATAATAAATCTAGTTAACAATGAGTAAAATCCATCAAAAGTGCTGCCTAAAGTCATAGTTATTTGATCTATTATAGATAATGAACTATTTGTGAAATTAAAGATTTCAATATGTGACATAGTAATCAAGATCATTTATGGGAATTCCTATAACTATTCATGTGATATTGAATAATCAGGCCATGTTCATTTTAGCAATGATATAAACAATAAGATGTGATCCTAGTATCTTCTTTACAAATTATCATTTTGGATACTCTAATAAAAGGTGTTTTATTTTACCTTTGGTATTATTTAAGTTTATATTGTAACTTCTCTCCTATACATATTTATTTGCTTCTTGTCAAGCACATGGCAACCCTTTGCCCACATGTCACCATTATAAAATGGCCTATCAACTTCCACGGTAGCTTACCTAGTCAATTAATTTGGCTATTATATCCATTATCGACCAAGTCTTGGGAAATATCACATTAGTTTAAAACTTGCTTACTTGGTCTAACATACAGATGGTCAATGCTAAGTCAACTTTCCATTGCCATGTCAACATGCCACAACACTTGACACATTGGTATGCCATGTCTTCTAGACCCACAATGGTGCCACATCATAATGAGACATTAGCATGTCAAATCAACTACCACACAATTGACATGCGGTATCCCTAGGTTCACATCCACTCACCACATCATTACTCTATCACTATCAAGGTTTCTTGTTGGTGGCTAGTGTCCTACTTACTAATGTCTACTACCCAATATTGTGACATTTTGATAGGTTGATGTACCAACAACTAGTACATTGCATTAGTGTTGGTTGACCTTGAGGTGTCCTTAATACAGTTAGCACGAAATATGACCTCTCAATGGACTATAATCCCCAACCATCAAGTGAGAGTCCTTGAACCCTGTATCTCCATGAGCTAATGGATAATGTAGGATGATATGCTAAATCGAGGACATGTTTGAAATGGAATCTAGGTTAGTTGGGGATTTTTGCACAATTAGGTGATGGGGAACACTATTTTCCATCATTATAAACCATAGGTATATAGATGTTGTATGGGTGTTAATGTGAGGATAATTTTGCCCCACAAGGATGGATTTGTTTGGGGCCTTGGACATCATCTAAGGAGAAACACCATTATCATCCTATGGCCTACGAGTGGTTTTGGTGGGTTAGTAATAATACAAACTATGCACATGGTACAAAACCACCTCCCAATGCCTTTAAGGTGAATGGCTGGCCTAGTGGTGCTCATCACCAATATCAAGGTTTCTTGTTGGTGGCTAGTGTCCTACTTACTAATGTCTACTACCCAATATTGTGACATTTTGATAGGTCGATGTACCAACAACTAATAGAATTAGTGTTAGTTGACCTTGAGGTGTCCTTAATGCAATTAGCTCGAAATTTGACCTCTCGATGGACTATAATCCCCAACCATCAAGTGAGAGTCCTTGAATCCTCTATCTCCATGAGCTAATGGATAATGTAGGATGATATGCTAATATTGCGGAAATGTTTGACATGGCATCTAGGTTAGTTCGGGCTTTTTGCACAATTAGGTGATGGGGAGCACTATTTGCCATCATTATAAACCATAGGTATATAGATGTTCTATGGGTTTTAATGTGAGGATATTTTTACCCACAAGGATGGCTTCGTTTGGGGCCTTGGACATCATCTAAGGAGAAACACCATCATCATCCTAGGGCCTATGAATGGTTTTGGTGGGTTAGTAATAATACAGACTATGCACATGGTACAAAACCACCTCCCAATGCCTCTAAGGTGAATGGTTGGCCTAGTGGTGCTCATTGCCAATATCAAGGTTTCTTGTTGGTGGCTAGTGTCCTACTTACTAATCCCTACTACACAAATTGCCATCATTATAAACCATAGGTATGTATATGTTGTATGGGTGTTAATGTGAGGATAATTTTTCCCCACAAGGATCGCGTTGTTTGGGGCCTTGGACATCATCTAAGGAGAAGCACCATTATCATCCTAGGGCCTACGAGTGGTTTTGGTGGGTTAGTAATAATACAGACTATGCACATGGTACAAAACCACCTCCGAGTGCCTCCAAGGTCAATGGTTGGCCTAGTGGTGCTCATCACTAATATCAAGGTTTCTTGCTGGCTACTAGTGTCCTACTTACTAATGTCTACTACCCAATATTGTGACATTTAGATAGGTCAATGTACCAAAAACTAATACATTGAATTAGTGTTAGTTGACCTTGAGGTGTCCTTAAAAATAAGCCATAATTATAAACCATAGGTATATAGATGGCATACGGGTGTTAATGTGAGGATAATTTTGCCCCACAAGGATGGCTTTTTTTGGGGCCTTGGACATCATCTAAGGAGAAACACCATTATCATCCTAGGGCCTACGAGTGGTTTTGGCGGGTTAGTAATAATACAGACTATGCACATGGTACAAAACCACCTCCCAGTGCCTCTAAGTTGAATAGTTGGCCCAGTGGTGCTCATCGCCAATATCAAGGTTTCTTGTTGGTGGTAGCGTCCTACTTACTAATGTCTACTACTCAATTTTCCATCATTATAAACCATAGGTATATAGATGTTGTATGGGTGTTAATGTGAGGATAATTTTTCCCCACAAGGATGGCTTTGTTTGGGGCCTTGGACATCATTTAAGGAAAAACACAATTATCATCTTAGGGCCTACGAGTGGTTTTGGTGGGTTAGGAATAATACAGACTATGCACATGGTACAAAACCACCTCCTAGTGCCTCTAAGGTGAATGGTTGGCCTAGTGGTGCTTATCACCAATATCAAGGTTTCTTGTTGGTGGATAGTGTCCTACTTACTAATGTCTACTACCCAATATTGTGACATTTTGATAGGTTGATGTACCAACAAATAATACATTAAATTAGTGTTAGTTGACCTTGAGGTGTATTTAAAAATAAGCACTAATTGCCATCATTATAAACCCTAGGTATATAGATATTGTATGAGTGTTAATGTGAGGATAATTTTTCCCCAAAAGGATGGCTTTTTTTAGGGCCTTGGACATCATCTAAGGAGAAACACCATTATCATCCTAGGGCCTACGAGTGGTTTTGGTGGTTTAGTAATAATACAGATTATGCACATGGTACAAAACCACCTCCTAGTGCCTCTAAGGTGAATAGTTGGCCTAGTGGTACACATCGCCAATATCAAGGTTTCTTTTTGGTGGCTAGTGTCCTACTTACTAATGTCTACTACCCAATTCGCCATCATTATAAACCATAGGTATATAGATGTTGTATGGGTGTTAATATGAGCATAACTTTTCCCCACAAGGATGGCTTTGTTTGGTGCCTTGGACAAAATCTAAGGAGAAACACCATTATCATCCTAGGGTCTATGAGTGGTTTTGGTGGGTTAGTAATAATACAGACTATGCACATGGTACAAAACCCCTCCTAGTGGCTCTAAGGTGAATGGTTGGCCTAGTGGTGCTCATCGCTAATATCAAGGTTTCTTGTTGGTTGCTAGTGTCCTACTTACTAATATCTACTACCCAATATTGTGATATCTTGATAGGTCAATGTATCAACAACTAATACATTAAATTAATGTTAGTTGACCTTGAGGTGTCCTTAATATAGTTAGCTTGAAATTTGACCTCTCGTTGGACTATAGTCCCCAACCATCAAGTGAGAGTCCTTGAACCCTCTATCTCCATGGGCTAATGGATAACGTAGGATGATATGCTAATATCGAGGACATGTTTCACATGGCATCTAGGTTAGTTGGGGCTTTTCGCACAATTAGGTGATGGGGAGCACTATTTGCCATCATTATAAACCATAGGTATATAGATGTTGTATGGGTGTTAATGTGAGGATAATTTTGCCCCACAGGGATTTCTTTGTTTGGGGCCTTGGATATCATCTAAGGAGAAACACCATTATCATCCTAGGGCCTACGAGTGGTTTTGGTGGATTAGTAATAATACAGACTATGCACATGGTACAAAACCACGTACTCGTGTCTCTAAGGTGAATAGTTGGCCTAGTGGTGCTCATCGTAAATATCAAGGTTCTTATTGGTGGCTAATGTCCTACTTACTAATGTCTACTACCCAAATTTTCATCATTATAGACCATAGATATATAGATGTTGTATGGGTGTTAATGTGAGGATAATTTTGCCCCACAAGGATGGCTTTGTTTGGGGCCTTGAAAATCATCTAAGGAGAAACATCATTATCATCCTATGGCCTATGAGTGGTTTTGGTGGATTAGTAATAATTTAGACTATGCACATGGTACAAAACCACCTACCAGTGCCTCTAAGGTGATTAGTTGGCCTAGTGGTGCTCATCGCCAATATCAAGGTTCCTTGTTGGTGGCTAGTGTCCTACTTACTAATGTCTACTACCCAATTTTCCATCATTAAAAACCATAGGTATATAGATGTTGTATGGGTGTTAATGTGAGGATAATTTTGCCCCACAAGGATGGCTTTGTTTGGGGCCTTGGACATCATCTAAGGAGAAACACCATTATCATCCTAGGGCCTAACAGTGTTTTTTGTGGGTTAGTAATAATACAGACTATGCACATGGTACAAAACCACCTCCCAGTGGCTCTAAGGTGAATGGTTGGCCTAGTGGTGCTCATTGCTAATATCAAGGTTTCTTGTTGGTGGCTAGTGTCCTACTTATTAATGTCTACTACCCAATATTGTGACATTTTGATAGGTGGATGTACCAACAACTAATACATTGAATTAGTGTTAGTTGACCTTGAGGTGTCCTAAAAAATAAGCACTATTTGCCATCATTATAAAGCATAGGTCTATAGATGTTGTATGGGTGTTAATGTGAGGATAATTTTGCCCCACAAGGATGGCTTTGTTTGGGGCCTTGGAAATCATCTAAGTAGAAACACCATTATCATCCTAGGGCCTACAAGTGGTTTTGGTGGGTTAGTAATAAACCCAACACGGCTTCTTAAGGATAGTAAATCCTCCTTACTACTGCTATATGGTGATCCAGTAAACAAGATCTCGGTTTTTATTTCTTTTTGGAGGGAAAGCATTCCTCCACTCAAGGAGTTTTCCTCCTATCCACTTGTACAAACAATAGGCTTGAGTAACATAATAGGATTAGAATAAAATCATAGAAAGCATGTGAATAATATGAGAGGTTTAGTTTTCAAGCATTTTTTGTAACTTTGTCAAGTACAAACAACATGCTTGTTAATTGAAGTGATATTTGATTTCAGCTCTTAGTTTTGCTTTCTTCTAAGGTTTTTAAGTTTCCTTGTGTTAAGGCCCAACCTAGGTGGTCAATATTCCTCTTATATCATTTATGTTCACACATTTGTTTATGAGCAATTTTTTCTTGCAGCTTATCTTAACATTTGTTGATGATAGTTTTAGCACTGTTGCATTAGTTATATAGAATTTTTACTTTGAATTTAGTTCATTTCCATTACTATTTTTAATTTTTTGTTCATTATGTATTATTCATTGTTTCTTACACTCTACTCTATTTTGCAACTACAAGAAACACTACAACCTTGCGTTTTGTTAGATTAACCCTACCACAAGTTGTTTTGATGCATTGGATAGGTGCATTTTTCAATTTTCCAACTTCCGCTTAGCATCATTGCCATCCAATATCACATTTAGCATATTCACCTTCACATTATATTGTTTCTTGTAGAAAAATAAGGACACTTATAGCAGTTTGCAACCCGACTTCTAAGCTTGCCCAAATTCACACGAAACACATGATTTTCCTTAATTCTCTATACATACATATTGTATCGATACTCGACACCTAAGATACAAACGGGCTTGTAGATTGAAGTCGTAATGTCTCAATACCCGATATCGTGAAAGGTGAATGGTCGAGCTATCAAGCCACTGAGCCCTTGGGAAAAGGCTAAAGAGTGTCATTGCTACTAATTAGCTGATATCTTAACATCCAAAAGCCCCACATCCACGTCATCGCTATATGGTTACCACCTAGACATCACCTCGGTGCTACATCATAATGAAATGTTAGCATGTCAAATAAACTGCCACATAATTGACATGCGGTATCCTCGGGTCCACATCCACTGACGACATCATTACTCTATTGATATCAGGGTTTCTTGTTGCTGAGTAGTGTCCTACTTACTAATGTCTACTACCCAATATTGTGACATTTTGATAGGTCAATGTACCAACAACTAATACATTGCATTAGTGTTGGTTGACCTTGAGGTGTCCTTAATACAGTTAGCGCGAAATTTGACCTCTCAATGGATTATAGTCCCCAACCATCAAGTGAGAGTCCTTGAACCCTCTATCTGCATGAGCTAATGGATAATGTAGGATGATAATATGCTAATATCAAGAACATGTTTGACATGGCATCTAGGTTAGTTGGAGCTTTTTGCACAATTAGTTGATGGGGAGCACTATTTGCCATCATTATAAACCATAGGTATATAGATGTTGGATGGGTGCTAATGTGATGATTTTCCCAACAAGGATGGCTTTTGTTGGGGTTTTCAAAATCATCTAAGAAGAAATACCATTATCATCCTAGGTACTATGAGTGGTTTTTAAGGTTTAGTAATAATATAAACTATGCACATGGTACAAAACCACCTCCTCATGCCTCTAAGGTGAATAGTTTATAGGATTCAAATGTGATTTTATATAATTTATGGGATGGAAATATGAATTTATATTATATGGTTTGTATTGATAAAATAAAAGCACCAATTAATAGAACTGCTGGCAAATGAACATTTAAGAAAATATAAGGATGGATACTTTTCAAACATTTTGGTGGGAAAATTTAAACTTTCAAGTTGTGCTCTAAATATTTGGTGTTCAACGATTTGGGAAACTTTTGAGTAGATAATCCATGATCGATGTGCTTTGATAATCGATGATCCATGTTCTTTGAGGAGCGGGTGCACACATTAACTCCAAATGGTTAGGGGAGTATCCTGTAACATTAACAGGTGAGGCGCTTCTGTCAACAACCCTTCCAGACCGCCAAGACATGTTTACAAGCTCTACATTTACTACCAATATTTTTTCTGTGAGGCCGATCTTCCATAGTTTTTACCTAAAATAGGTATGTGTTTTGGCTTTTTGTTTGTTTAAAAAGAATAGCTCTTTGAATTAATTATTATCATATCCTGTTGCCTGTTCAGATTGTTGGGGCTACCTTTAGATTCTATATTTTTGATTGTACAAACTTTAAACACATACCCAGCCCATTTCCTTGTAATCTTTACTAAGCATAGGATGATAATACAGGGCATTTTCTTGGATCAGATTCCCACTTAGTTATTTCCTCTGATTTTGGGCATATGTAAAGTTAAGTGCATTTTAATGGAATTTGATTGCTTGTTTCTTTGTGTTAAGATATTTGAAAATTTCATTGCTGACACTCTGACATCAATGTAAGAGAAGTCGTTATAATCAAATGGGTATCTATCCTAAGAGTTTAGTTGAACATGGTCAACCCTTGACCCAATACAGCTCCCAAAAACACTGATAACTACTTGCTACACTAGCTATAACTGCTTTATGAGATATGGCGTCAACATTCAATCCTCTTCCTTCACACAGTTACCAATGCATGACTTCGAGGTGCAGCTCCACCATTGTCACGCTTTCAAGTCAATACCTTTGCTGCTAGCTATGGCTTGCAGCCTAGCCAAACAATAATTCTAGCCTCTGATCTTCAGTCAACAAATAATATCAATGCAGTAGTATAAGTCCTACAAGGACTTGACTCAATATGAGTGTGCTGATTTGAACTTTGGTCTAGGACAGATTTCATTAATATAATATGACTGTAGGTTACCAACCTTATAAACAGTCCTCAGGAATAGTTTCAAACACAATTCTGTCATCATCGTCTTGCCATTGAAATACTATGCTGATCCTTCAAGTCTCAATATGTTGTTAGGGCTTCTTCCAATCAGTGGATTGGGTTCTCTCATTGTTGTAGCTTAGGACCTCATCATAACTATGAAGCCTTCCTTTATACTAGTTTATAGTTCCTCTATCTAGCGTAGTAGAGCCCTCCTTAACTACTGGTTAGAACCTCTTTTGACAGCATATAGGTCCTCCTCATAAGATAATTGTAGAGACTTATCCCTTCAATGCAGTTGGGCTTCAAAACTGTGGCTAAGATGTGCTAGGTCTCCTTACTTGAACAACACCTAAAAAACATCCTTTAGGATTGAGTGTTGAGTCTCTTTCTTATTGTGGATTAGGGGTTCATTTAGGCTCCCTTTGATTGCGTCTTAGCTGTGAATAGAAGATTGTAGCTAGGGCTATTTTGGAGCTTCCGTTGATAGCGTATGGAAGCCTCCTTACTGTGATGAAGAGCCCTCTTTTGGGACAATGAAGGAGCCTCTATTCACTGTGATTTAATCCCTTTAGGACAACATATAAGGCTTGTGGCTAGGGCACGTTTTACAACAGCTAGGGATCCTCTAAGGCTGTGGCTCTGAATCTTCCTTTAAGATTGTGTTTAGGGTAGCATTAGCCCTCCCTTGATAGCAGATTAGTGCACAACTAAACAAGAACTTCAACTCCTAGTTTGGACTACGGTTAGGGCATCATATATCTATTAGGACAATGTATAGAATACTTCTTGACTACAGCCAGACTATCTCATTTCCTCTTGCATCTAGGGCTTCATCATCTAGATCTCTCTTGCCACCAAAACCAAAAACAAGTGGAGAGAGATCAAGAGTGAAGTGTGTACAAAATGACTTGAAAAACTCTTCTATTTTCAAACACATACCTTTCCATCGATGAATGCCACCCTGAAACCTTTGACTTCCATTGCCGAAATGGACACTAGGTTCTTCTTATGATCAGGTACATAAAAGAGATTATGTAAATGAATCGAGTTACCCTCATTCAATTGAGGGGTAACATTTCTTACACCCTTTCTAGGATAGGTGGCATCAGCTCCCAGTATAATCCCACAATTGTTTCTTACCAAATTTGAGAGAGCACACTTCTATCCAATGAAGTGCCTTGAAGCACTATAATCAATAAGCAATATTCCCACAGAATCTGAAGGAGAGGGCTAGTACAAGATAACACTTCTTTATCTTATCAAAAAAACCATTTGATTCTTCATACCTGGGGTTCCTTCCTTTCCTTGAAGGGTCGGTCATTTTCTTGATGACCTGCATTATCTATCATTCCTTCGATCATTGAAGATGTCATTGGAATGATTGTTATCTTCATCAATAGATGTGTCCCTTCCATTTGAACACTCCTTCGCATAATATCCGAACTTATTGTAAGCAAGGCATCTGCCTTTCCTTTAACCTTGACATTCGGACTTCCCATTGAAGTGATCTGTAGGTAGGACATCAGAAGCTTCTATTGCACCATTCTGATGATATACTCTGCTTCGACTTTACCCTTGGTGAATTTGAAGAGGGATGAGGAATCCATTGATTCTTTTGTCCTTTCCCAATTGTCTTTAGTGATTGCTCTTTCACTCTTGCTTGCGATTTTTCTTCACTTTAGCTCTGATACCATGCTAGGTTTAGGTATGTTCTATGCTAAAAGCAATTTATTTCAGTTTTCATAGTTAGCTCAATATCTTTTTCAGATTAGCAATCACATCAACATTAAAGTAAACTACAGATAGAACATAAACATAAATCGCAGAAGACAAGCCAAGACAAGAGTACACAAGGTATGGTGCTAGCCAGGGAAAAACCCCAATGTGGGGAACCCTTGATCAATTCTTCTTATATGTTCTTTAATAGTTCATCAGAGAGAGAGAGAGAGAGAGAGAGAGAGAGTATATTTACAATAGAGGTCAACACTTTGACTTATCTAGATAAGAGCATAGATCATCTCTAACAAGATGATACATGAGATCAGAAGACATGCTGCTTCAATTGATTCTCCAAGGTGACTCCTTCAACTATCATTGTGCTGCATCTTGTCATCATGTTGCGCCATGCTGCACATTCTTGTAGTCCCATTGTGCCACTGCTGCACAATGTCATGGTTGTCTCATTGTGCCACTATTGTACTTATGTCATGATTGTCACGTTGTGGCACTTCTACACCATGTCATGGTTGTCCCATTGTGCCACTACTGCACAATGTCATGGTTGTCCCGCTGTGCTTTGCCATACCATAACAACGCCATGAATTTGCTACATGTTGAGGCCTCGAAAATCACTGCAACAACATTGGGGGATAACCACCTGGTCCGGACCTTAGTACAGCTCCTTTTCCATTTGGGATGGTGGCTCCAACTGGGGATAACGGGACCAGTTTCCCGATAATAAATAAAAGGGATGGATGGGTGATGAATAGTTTGCTTTAGATGATAGGTGACTGGCTTATTCTATTGACAAAAATAGGGAAACTAATACTAATCCCGGGAACAACTTATTCATTCGGAATGCAGCGTTAAATAATCCTTATCTATCTAACAGGCATATAGATGACTCTGTAAAATAAACATGAGATATTCAATCATTCAAAGATTACTCCATATGAATAGTCAAAATGGAGCAATTAATACAAATTACTGCATCCGCTATTTATATCATCGATACATATATACGATTGAAAGAGAAGCATGCTATAAACAACCAATAGTGGGATGCATAAAGGATGCTGTGAAAAGCACATATATATTTAAGTGATAATAGCAAGAGCATTTAAATAACAATTCATATAACAGGAATGAGTACAGACGTAGATAATAGTACCATGTGAGCTGCTAGTCAATCCCAGATATCAATCGCTATTCACAATCCTTCGCTCAACACAGAAGTGCTTTTAAACAAAGACAGTAGTGCACATTTGCATAAAAACCTTCCTCATTAAACTCAGAATCATTGGTCCAGTTTCATAAAAGAATATCCCTGAAGTACAATAGTGCAACTTCTGGGTTTAAGTCATATACAAAACTTTACGACCCTTTCTAAATGCATGAAAGGGTCTATAAATACTACTAAGCTAAAAAAATCTATGAAACAAAATCCTACTAAATTGGCATTAGTAAATGCAATCTATCTCCTTGGGGCGATCTGGCAGTCGGCGATGTGAATCATGACTCAGGTTGTTTGCCTTTAAACCTGAGCTGGCTTATCGCAAGCATTGGCTCCACTTCTGGCGGTCTGTTAAGGCGCAAGCTGAATTGGGCAGCAAAGGTGGCATCCTGAATGTTGGGTATGATATACCCAATAGCATCTGTAAGGCATTTTAAGGCGGCTCTTTGGCTGTATGGCTTCACTAAGAAGAACCAATAGGCATCCCATGTTAAACTGTTGATTCCCGCGATTAATCTTCCATTTTTCTCCAGCTCCGGATAGCATGAATGCTCCAACATCTTTGTCACTGTTAATTGGCCTGGAGTACATTGGGAAATCATATTAGAAAAATAAAGCGTATTATTTACTAATTCAACCAAATTACCAGCAGTTTCTTTGCATCTAAATATCACTCTTTCTGCCTTCAGTAACTGTGATTGCCATTCTGTGAATAGTATTTCTTTGTGCAATTCTAGAATTCTTGGTAGATTAGTCGCCTAGCCTTGATCAGAATCTTGCCATTCTATAAAACTTGTCAGTGTTTCTTCAGCCTGATCCAAATCGGTCCTTGCCTTTTCTACCTTTTCGCTTATGGATGCTACTAACTCGCACAGTGGTTCTGCCTGTGTAATTTGCTGACACAGGAGCTTAACCTGATTAATCAATGCCTTATTTAATTGAAGCGCCTCTGCTTTGAATTCATCTACCTGAGGGAGCCTTTTCATTTGCTCAATTTGAGTTGACAATTGAGCGATTTGCTCATCTTTAGCTTTTATCGTTTCCTCAGTCGATATTCTTAATTGCTCCAATGCTGCCGATAGTTCCTTTTGCCTTTGGATTGCACTCTCGTCAATCCTCTGTTTCTCCTCTTGTAATTGCTTAGTCAGCTGATAATTGTTCTGCTGCTATACTAGCAATTCCTGCTCCGCCTGTTCTACCTTCTGCTGAACTTCTGATAATTGCGCCTGTAACAAAAAGATGTCCTGATCCTTCGCTTTCAATAAACTTCTCACCTCCGATGCTTTATCAATGGTCGCCGCCGAATATGCTCGAGCGTATTGCGATAGCTTGGTTAAGTCATCGGAGGGGTCGAATTCCTCTTTCCACACAACATTGCCCATCACTGTTAATTCAGGGAATAGAGAAGGTTGATCAGCCCTTCTCCTTTTCCTCTTTCGCTTTACAACAGCTTTATGATTAGGGCTGTAAAATACATCCAAAGGGGGAATCTCTTCTATTTGCAAAATGATTTCGCCCGATGGATCCTTAGGAATTATTTCTGTTTCTTTAGATTTGGGTGGGTCGTTGGTTTCGCCCGAAACCTGTTTTGATGTTTCTTCCTTTGTGTTTCCCTCTCTAGAAACTTCATCATCTTTCGAGCACTCTAGGTTGCCGATGATTGAGTTGAATTGCTGCCATTGCTGGAGCAAATTCGGATCAATTTGTGTATCATCATTAACTTTTGAGCTGCTCTCTTCTTGGGCTTTCGTCTGGGTTTCATCCTGCCTCTGCACATTTTCCTGGGTTTCTTCCTGCCTCTGATCATGCAATTCCTCCTGCTGCTTTGATGTAGTAGGAGGTGGCGTATTACTTCGCTGCTTAGGCTCGCTTGATTTTGTCGTTGTTGGAGTAGTTGCTAACAGGTCTAGAGGTAGAGTTTGCAACCTCTGTTCTCTAATTCTGTTAAATTCAGCTAGTCCCTCATCGTTGTATACATTTCTGGCAAGCGATTTAACTTGATACAGCGATTCGGCCGATGCAAACAAATCCTCGAATCTATCTTCTTTGTGCTCGACCTTGGCCAATTTGGCCTGGTCGAGCGCATTGTAAGCGATTTTCCTTGGATCATACTGCCTGCTTGGTAGAGTAGCCAGAGTCAGTGAATTTATCTTCGCAACTTCCTTCTCTGCATGTTTGACATCATGCAGGGTATAAATTCCAATTCGTAGGGGAAAGGAGGGCCAAACATGCTTTTCTACTTTCTTCAGGGTCTGAGTAACCCCATCGGCATTGATTTGATAAGCTACTTCCCTGGCAAGTAACTTATCAGGGATGTATAGTGGGAGCACATGGGGCCTGGCCTGACTGCCAAAAACTCTAATGTAGGTGAATTTCTCTTCTCCAAACCAAATTTCTACTACGGTTAAATCTACCCCTACTTGTTCAGAAATCTTCGGGGCAGGCTTATTAAAAATGGAGTAATAAATTGGCAACATGAAACCGTTGCAGATTTGATACAGGTGGTGTTTATAGTTGGTCTTCCACAACTTTTGATGATATATGTGGATGGGTGTGGGGTCTTGCGACGTCCACCTCCATCTGAGCACAGGAAACTCAGAATTAAAACATAAAACATCCAACACATAGGCGCTGTAATAAAAAGGCGGAATGAACCTCTCTGTGACGCGAGAATTAAATCTGAAATTCAGAATGGCCTTGGCTAACTTGTCGGATAATATATTTGCCCAATCCATAATCTCGCCACTACATGCCGCTTCCATTAAGGGGACCATTTCTATGGTGAAATTGGCGGAGTCATGTAATCCCCATAGTCTACACATCATAATTCCAGCATAGCAGTAAGGAGAACATAGAGAGTCGACTGAGTACTTACCCGAGGATTCGTGCTTGTGCTTTGCTGGATTTTGTCTCCAGCCTCGAATTGGTTCGGACTCGGTCTCGTTCTCTGCTCGGAAATTCTCCAGAAACGCCGTGTTATACTTCTTCTCTTCTGTCGGTAGGTGATACATTTGCCTTAGATCTGCGGCTCAAAAAGAACCGAAAATCCTCCCATTTGCAGTGCTAAACATTCTGTCGGTAATTGGGCTCTCTTGGATTGCCCACCTTACCACATCCGTATATGGGAGAATTTGCTCCCTGGCCGCTATTCTGTGTAGAAAGGAATTGGCCAAGTCTTTTAGATTGGCCTCAGATTTGCTGGAACTATCGCATGAGACTTGTATCCCGGTCACCTTCGGCTCTTCGGCTTAGTCAAATTATATGTTCCTTGCCAAGTGGCTCTGGTAAGTCCCAGGCACGTCGTATCTGATATAAGCCCTTTCTTCTTACCGCCTGAATCAACAAGAGATTTCCCTGCGGCTGGCGAAGCAGTAGGAATTGTATTCTTTTCGGACTTTTTTCCCATTCCACTCAAATCTGTCTCTGTGGGAGAATCCTGCACAGAGCGGAAGATAGGCGTAATACATGCAACAATAACGTGAATTGAATAGACTGAGGTATATATATCTTGATGCATTCATGGTGATCGATTGACTTAAGACGGCTTTAGGATCAAATCTGTGAATAGATCGCAAGCTTGCTGTTTTCATTAAATGGCCGTTAAGGCCTGTCAATCTCATTAATACCAGTCGTTTCGGTTAATGGCCGAATGATTTATTTGAAGCATGCCTTGGGCGATTTGGCGGTTGAACGCGGATGAGCGGCTTTTCAAAAGATATTGCCTTAATTATGAATAAATCGTATTAAACTGCCTTTATGATTTTACTTTGAAAACTGCGCTTTTACCCTTTTCGCAATCGGGCGTCGGGAAAATCCTAAGTCATTGCTTTGGTTCCATTTGGAATCTCCGATCGCCGATAGCGATATCGCATTGCGTCGGGAATAACGAGTAGGGCCGTTTAGAATGTGGGCATGGTGAATTACCGATCGCCGATAGCGATATCACATCGCATCGGGGCAAGAGGGAGCTTATTTGCGTTTAAGCATTATCGCCGATTTCCGATTGCCGATTTCGCATCGCATCGGAGCAAGGGGTTGTTAATTGTGTTACCTTACGGTTTGGTGATATCCGATAGCGATTTTGCATCGGCGGAAATCAATATGTCCCTAAGTTGTGTTCTCTTTGTCATTGCGATATGCGATCTTGCGATTGCTTTATCGCAATGATAAAGATAAATCGTTTTTCGTTGAGATTTTTGATTTGCTTTATTGAAAAGGCCTTTTAGTAATGTTTTCTTTTATTTCTTCGGGCCTTAATAGAACTTTAATTGATACCAATTTAAAATCAAAAAGTAAAAAAAGGGACCCATTTCATATTATGGTTTTGGAATAGTAATGATATGAAATGGGGGGTTGTTGTAGGGCACAACAATTGGCGATTCGCTGGAAGAAACAGTTATCTCTAAAAAGTATAGAAATACTTAAACTTTTTCAAAAAATAGAAATTTTTATCAAAAGGGAAAAATTCTAATATAACTAGGTATAGTTGCATTCTAGACAAAACAAAAATCTCTTTGCTAATTTCCTCTTTTGCTAAAGAATAGATACATTCTAGATTTTAAATTGGCATTTATTGGTTGATATTGATAAAACAGGAAACTTTTTGAAATCAGCTATTAAAATTAACTCCTTTGTCATAGATAGAGATTCTGCTTCCAGCAAATGTCCATAGTTTCGGCAGGGATACCTTTTAACCATATCATTGTCTATTGTCCCATTCACCTTAGAGCATGATTATCAGAATGAATTCAAAATATGTTTTTTTTTTTTTTTCACATTTTGTATTTCTTTTCCTTTTTTGTTATTTTGCAAGATAAAAAGCCATTGCCCTGGTGTGGTGGCCAGTTAAGTGACAATGCCATTCACCGGTAGTAATCTAACCGAACAATCTGGCTCGTGATGAGACCCCTTGTCTTACAATTGAAGCCATTACCCTGTTTTGGTATGCAGTATTAGTAATGTCGACTAAACTATTTCCCTATGAACATGGTAAGCAGGCTTGTAATAAGACCTCTTAACTTTTGTATCCAGTATTCTTGGAATTTCACTCTGAATAATCACGAACTTGAGTAAGTGGGATAGACAATTTCCTCCTTAAGAGAGGATGGATGACAAGGTAAGAGTTGGAGATGCTGAATTTGGATTAGGTCCTATTTTAATATTGATAACCTTTTTGTAGCCAATTTGAAAAATCTAAAAAGATTTACAATATTTATAAAATTTGAGAGGGGTTCACTGGGATTGTAGTGTAGTTTCAGAATGCAATTATATCTAATTTCCTAGAAATCATTCCTTTTGTTTAAGACTTCTATTTATTTAAAAGTAAATATCGCACTGCTTGTTTTGAGAAACTCTTTGAATACAACAAAGGTCAAAATAGAAGATACCTTACAATTTTATTTTCTAATGCTGCTACAAACTACAAAAATGCTATTAAAAAGGAGAATGGGTTACCTCCTCAATTGAAGAATTTCTTTAATATCAGACCATTAACAGGGAGAGAATATCTCAACCCTGATAAATCTTGTAGCATGAAGGTCGAATGGCCTATCTTTTCACAGATCTGAAACGGTCCAAGCCACATCTTCTGAAACTTGGTGTGTTTTCCTTTATCTTCATGGGCTTTGTCCCATTTCAGGACTAAATCACAGACTTGAAATTGTTTAGAACCAGATGAAATTGAATCAAATGATGACTTGATGATCTGCTGATGTTTTGCATGAATGATTTTGGCTCTTTCTCTTTCTTCTTCTAATTTTAGGATTTGGTCATATCTAAGCTGTAAAGAAGAAGAAGGGCTTTCTTCAATAAATTGAACTAGGGCTAGAGAAGGAAGAATGAGATTTGTTGGTAGTACAACTTCTTTTCCATAAACAAGTTTAAATGGGGAAGAATCTATAGAAGCTTTTTGCATTATCCTGTTAGCGCATAATGTAAATATTAAAGATTTGTGCCAGTTCTTATGATTCTGTTCGATAGTTCGCTTGATAATTTTAATAAGGTTTTTGTTTGTAGATTTGGCTAAACCATTGCCCTGAGGATAATAGTTAGCAGAATATTTGAGTTTGAATCCTCTTTTGATTTTGAAATCAAACATAGCATTGCCTGAAAAGTAAGATGCATTATCAAAAACAAGAGCATTCACGACACCAAACTTGGTAATGATGAATTGGTCTATAAATTCAATAATGGCTTCAGATTTTGTTGTCTTTAACGGAATCGCTTCAACCCACTTGGTAAAGTAATCAGTAGCAGTAAGGATATACTTATGCTGTTTGGAAGAATTTGGGGTAATTTCTCCGATAATGTCCAACCCCCATTGCTCAAATGGTTGTTCAATGTTGACCGGTTGCAGGGGGAAGGCCGATTTCTTTTGTCTTCCACTTGAAGTTTGACAATTTCGGCATTTCCTTACATATTCATGAGCATCTCTAAATAGAGTGGGCCAATAATACCTAGCATGGATGACTTTGTGAGCTGTGGTATCAGCTCCGAAGTGGCCACCTGCTGGTCCATCATGCAATTCCTGCAAGACCCTTTGTGCTTCAGGTTTTTCAAGGCATCTTAATAAAACTACATCATAATTTTGCCTAAAAAGCACATCATCAATAATGGTAAAATTTTTTGCTTTCAATCTTATGGCCCTTTTGTTTTTGTAGGACAGGTTGGGAGTTGCATATCCATTTTTCAAGTAAAATATTAAATCAGCATACTGTGATTCAGAGTCAATGATACTTATCTGGTTGATCGTTTCAGATTGATCTGTATCACTTGATTTCGGAATGTTGGATGCTCCTGCCAATAACCTGCAAAAACCTTGGCCTTTGACAATCTTTGCTGGCTTGATCTCTAGGTCATATTCTTGAAGTGTTGTTACCCAATTTTCCCTTTTCTCTCCTAGTTCTCTTTGGATTAATAGTTGCCTAACTGAGGAGAAAGGGACTATAACCTTGTTGGGCAATTTATTGTGCTTAAATTGCTGCATTAAATTATCGACCAGGGAAACTCGTAAGCTCTTGATGATGCCAGCAATATATATGCAGGAGTAGGCAACTAATTCTATGTCTAGTGAAATTATTTAAGATTCAATACAATATGCAAGGGAAGAGGCTCCTAACTAAGGAGATCCTGGTTGTCCTTCCCTATAGTATCATAGAGAAATCATAAAACTAGAAACTTAAAATGCAAACAAGAGGATGAACTTTAATTGTTTTTTAGATTAAAAGAGAGAAAGACTAACTTAGTCTCTTGATTTTCCTCTCTTGTACTAATCCAGACTAGATTAAAATTCATCCATAAGTGTAAACTAAATGAAATAACTTGAAACATAAAAGCAAAAAGATGAATTCCAATTACAAATCAAATAGAGAGAGAGAGCCTAACTTAGACTCTTGGTTGTCCTCTCATATGTTGATAAGACTCTAATTGAAAATTCATTCATCAAACCAATCTTCAAACTTCTAAGCAATTAAATAAAATAAGATCTAATATGAAACAACATGTTCCTTTGCTCCTTCTAGAGTGAGCTCAATTCTCTTAAGGACAAAGTGACATGCCATTCCATATACTACATTAAGATAACTTATCTCTAAAACTACATAATGGAAAACTATTTCTAAAACTACATAATGAAAATATATGTCAAATGAAGCTTTATCCCATCATAAATTGGATACAATGCTCTAAGAGTCCTCCTTTTGGAATGGAGGAGGTACTCCTATTTATACAAAAACTATGATAACAACCTCATAAATGCAAACCCACTATTCTCTCCATTTGACCCACATATTTCTCAACAATGGTGACACATTAACCCTACCTCCCATGATCTCCTCCATGAGGTCGCATGATCTTCTCCATGAGGTTCGTGAATCTTCTCAATTCGAATTTGAGCATAGAGTGCAACATAAGGATGCCTTGGAAGCTTCCTTTGTACCTACACATGTCAACAAACTCATTCTAATTGTTAGGTATAAGTATAAGCATATTATTTTCTAAGTTTTAGCCATAAATTCACTTAAAAATGTTAAGAATTAATAAAATTTGGAAAAGCATAGTTATGACCCAATAATGAGGTAAACATAATGATATGGAGGTGGAATGGAGGTGACATGAAGGTAAAATGTGAAGATATAAGTGAATAATGGAGTGAAAATAGGGACGATTTTGAGGCTCAACATACCCCCAAACTAAAGATATTGCATGTCCTCATGCAATCTATTACATTAATTTTTGGTACTTGAGCTTTGGCTTAAACTCTGCATGATATCAGTTACTTAACTTTTGCAAAGTGTTATTTTGATGAACTACAACTTGGTTGGTTCTTGTGTTTCAACCATATTTTGTTTGTTGCGTTCAATGTATGATCCTTGCATATTGATAATGTGATTTTTATCGCAGAGTATTTTTGTTGGAATGCATCATGGTTGGTTCTTGTGTAACAACCATGATTGTTTTTGCATCCAATTAACTATTGGAATGCATCATGGTTGGTTCTTGTGTAACAACCATAATTGTTTTGGCATCCAATTAACTTTTAAATTCTTTTGACAAAGTCATTTGTATGCTCATGTAATAGTGAATATATTTTGAAGGTAAGTGGGGTTTAGAATGTGATATATGACTGTGGATATGAATGTGACAAAGCATGTATGCAAATGTATCCTTCCCCTTAAACGGATGGTTTGGGCAGTTATGTAAAATGGGGAAGGAAGGGGAAAGGAAGTGAAGTTTTTCCAAAAATTATTATTCTAACTTTTCAAGGAATTTAATGGTTAAAATTTAGAAAATATCATACCTTAACTTACCCTTCCAAAAATAGATGAGAGTCGTGCACGTGTGACTGCAAAAACTGTTGTTCGAAGTCTTCTTTACTTGGTTGGGAAAATGGTGGATGAAATCAAGAATAGTGAATCTTTTATTGTTGCCGCATCTGTTGTTGACTCTGTTGTTGGATCGTCTGCTGAATGTTCGGAATCTGTTGCTAAATGCGGCTGAAAATGTATAAGGCTTGGAAGGTATACAAAATATAGAAGTTACATTTCTCTCCCAGCTTTATTTATTGACTTGTCCTCAAGTCAATAAAAGGAAATGACAAACTGAAAAACAATGAAAGGAATTTGGCTTCATCTGCTACAAAGTATGGGTATTCAAGTCTTCAACGCTCGTTGGCACAAATCTTACTATGTGATTAAATGTGTCGATGTCGAACATAGCAAGAAGTTGTTGACTTAGTGGCCATTAATGAATGCCCCTAGCCAACACAAGAGCTCCCACCATTGATTCCAATGGGAGTCAGGATGCCTAACACATCTTGGTAGGTACGAATAAATTTGTCGTGGTAGAGTCACCTACAAGATCCAACGAACAAGGGATATTAATGTACTCCCATTGTTCATTGGCAAGAGTACTTGCCATTAAGGCATGCAAGCCTCTAGGTGTTTTTCAATGATTCTTAGACTCTAGGACTTTGACTCAAGCAGGGTGTTATTGGCGGAAATGAAGGGGAATCGTAATGACAAGGAAAATGGATGGATGTAAGGATAAGGACTCTTGCTGTGGAAAATGGACATGGAAATGTCATGCTTACAATTGGTGGAATTCAAAATCTTTTTCAGAATGGGAGGTGGAAGGTAGTGGTTGTGGAGATGGATTTATCTTCAGAACGTTTCATGAATTTAGTCTTTGGAAGACTAATTGTCGTCACAATGCAGTCTCCTTAATGATCACTTTGTCATCCTGTAACCTGTAAAAAAAACTTGGCAGAAAGACAACATAAGTTTGTTCAAGAAGAATTGCACATTTTCTTCATGATTCTTACGCAAAAATTTCATACCAAATAAAACAGAGTTAAGAAGATCAAAGTGTTAAAAGTAACTCAATTCATGATATCAATTTCAATCCATTTTAAAAACAACCATGAAAAATAATACTCCCTGTTTGTGTCAGATAACTCATGTGCTTGGCAATTCTGTCCTGCGTATTAGTGCATCATAAAGCATAGAACATAAAGATGTGATGAGGTAATGCCATTTTGAAGCTATCGAAACAAGAATCCACCATTGGTTGATAAACCGATTTTTGTAATTTGTTTCCAAGTATTCCATTTTTTATTCAAAGCTGTGTGAATTTTGTGAGTTTTTTTTTTTTTTTTTTTTTTTTTTAATCAACAATTTTTTTTAAAAATTTTTTTAGATGTTGATTTTTTTTTTTTTTGATTTTCTTTAAACAATAAATTAAAAAAATAAATTTTGATTATTATTTAAGTTGAAAAAAAATCAACAAAATTTTATTTGTTAAAACCTAATAATGAAAAATATCACTAAAATAAAGTTAGTTTTTTTTTTTTTTTTTTTTTTTTTTTTTTTTTTTTTAATAATAAAAATAAAATAAGGATTTTTTTTTTTTGAAATTAAAAATAGAAATAAAATAAAAATTATTTTGTGTTGTGTTGATTGTTTTATTAGCCAAAATATTAAATAACTCAACACAAAATAGTTTTTATTTTTAAATAAAAAACAACACACAAAATATATTTTGAGTATTATTTTTTTAAATAACAAATTAAAAACAATGGTTTTTAATTTATTATTTATGTTGATTTTCTTTTATTTATTTTGATTTTTTTTTCTTAAACAATAAATTAAAAACATAAATGTTTTAATTTATTATTTAAGTTGAAATATTTTTTAAAATCAACAAAATTTAATTTATTAAAACCCATTAATGAAAAACTATCACTAAAATGAAGTTAGTTGTTGTTTTTTTTTAAATTAAAAATAAAATAAAA